>CM035440.1:19974611-20017111 GCA_020310875.1 Ceratopteris richardii | reverse complement strand
TAAAATGACATCACGTGAAATATTTGGTTGTGCACATTCTAGAGCCAACAAGTGAATCATCATGTGCAGCATCCTTAGTGAGTCAAATTCCAATAAGGTCCAATCATAGGACCATCATGTGCGATTCACGTTTCAGTTCCCTGCCATAAAGCTATTCTGACCACCTAAAACCTGGCTCATGCATTACGCCTATCAGAAACGTCTATACCCATACTAGTTGTACCCATACTAGTTGTACCTCTTTTTCATTGAAATACTCCACAGCTGGATGAAAACCTGAGGATGTTACTGGGGGTTGAAAAACAAGAGCTGGAAATGCAAACCAATAATGGAATCTCCATTTCTTCAGATCCGCATATGAGATGACAAAGAATCTATTCAGCAATGTGCAATCTTCAATGGCTTTAGAAGAGCATATATCATTCCAAAGCTGTCACCGAGAGGAAACTGTGAGACTTCGCTTGATTGAGATTAAAGCTCGACAATAAATTCACGCACCTTTTCTGCTTCTTTGTTCATAAGAGTTCTCTTGTCAAAGGCAGCAAACTCTTCTTTAGTGTTGGCGTTGTAGAGGGTACCCGGTACAGAGCATTGCATTGAACTTCCGATCCCATGATCGGTTGCGGATCCACTTCCTATGTTGGATTCAGAATGGAATGACTCGTATCTTAGCTGCAAGTAGTTTTGGTGCAAGGAGGGTGCAAAGTATCCTGATCCCAGGAAGCGCAGGTTAGGATAAGAATTTTATGGCTCAATGCACACAAACCACGAGCAGGGCAAAAGCATACCTCGAATTTCTAAAGGCTTGTCATCGAGGCGGTAAACATCTAACTTCAGAGCTACCAAACGGTGCCAAAAGTCCTCTTTGACACTACCCTTCCATAGTTCGAATTTTAGCATCTCAGGAGACAAGGACGGAGAGGAAGAGGACATCATACAGATTTATATACACTGAGAATGAGTGGCGTTACAGCATCTCCCTCTCACGCGCAGAAAAAAACAGGCTACAGTCGCTGGCACGTAATTCTGTTGTTCAGTTTTTATAGTTCACTCTCGATCCGTCTCCGTCGTGGGCAAGGACGGAAGATGCATGGTCCTATTTGTAGGCGACCTGTGTTTTATTGTCCCGTCGTCGTAGCATCACAACGTAACATTATTTTTAAGGATTGCCCCGTCGTCGTAGCATTACAACATAGCATTATTTTTAAGCATTATTCTTCTTTTATCAGCAAGAGATTTGAGGAGTTTGGTCTTTGTGATTCGTTCCTCATTGGATGATGTGCGTTCTGTGACTTAAAACTTTAGTTTTTGCTATCCTAGTTCCGTGTAGAGATCTTCTTTCCCTCATCACATCAACAACTTCGTCTTTTGGATTGGGCGATTATTGTGAGTGAATTTTAAAGTGCTTTTTTTAGTCTAGGGGAGGCCTGTCGGCACTTTTGTTATTTGCGTTGGATGGCAGACTTCAAGTTAGGCTTGGAAAAGAGTTAGAAACTTTGTCTTCTTTCAAGCATCTGCATCAACTTTCAATGTTGACCTAGACGGCCAGTGATTGGTCATGTAAGATTTTTCAGAATCGCTTGTATGGCTTGGGATTTCTTTGTTTGTCAACTGCTTTGCCCCTCATGGTCTGGATCTCCCATCGTTGGTGGTGATTAATGTGGGTCCACAGTTAGAGGACAAAACCTCTGGTGCTTCTCTCAAGCTTTTTGGTGTTAAGTCCCTAATCATCTCCCTTCGAAGGGAGGATATTTCGGCAAAGCAGGAAGATTTAAAGAGAACTTGTCTCATTGGTCAACTATTTGGTCTGAAGCCCCCTATTGAGTCCTTGTGACAATGGTTCCATAAGGAGTGGTTCCCTCGCGGCTTGATCATCAGCAAGTATCAATTCTTGCCAGATAATCACATGCCCTTGGTTTTCGAAAATGATGACATGGCATTCCGAGCTTTGCAAATTGGCACTTGGCACGTATGGAGAACTACCCTGTGTCTTTTTAAATGGTTTCCTAAATTCATTCCAAATAAGCCAAAGCCACTTCGCTATCTGCTCTAGATTGATCTCCCAAACCTCCCATTTTTCCTATATGGTTTTATAAGGGAAATTATATCACCCATCGATCGGCCTCTGGCCTCTAGAGAAGACATCAGAGGTCTCATCTATGAAGGTGTAAAATATTCATTCAATGCAAGATGGCACCCACAGATTTGTGTCGAAGTAGATCTAAACAAAGATCTCCCCTCCAAAATTTCTAGACATTAGAGAAGAGAAAACCTTTGAATAGGAGATTATATAAAAGAACTTGTCAAATGATAGCTTTCACTATGGATTGCAAGGCCATAGAATAAAAGAATGACCTTGTTGTCAGGATCTTGCTCATGCGCATACAGAGATTACAGATGCGGAAAAACACACAGACAAATAGACGCAACAAGAGATGAGACAGAACGCAGTATTGGGTGCAATCTCCCCCCATGCACTCTGTTTCGACAGTCCACAGAGTGCATGTATTTATAGGAATTTTGATTACCTCGAAAAGAGTGGTTACATGAGAGAGGCTTCGAAAAGAAAGCGTGAAACTAAAAGTTGGTAACTTTTACAAAAAGCCATTGCTTTCAATAACAGAAACTGCGGTCTACAACGACCCTTATTCTAACCATTACTTTTCTAACTATTTCTAACAATAGAACCTTCTACGCAGGTTTATTTACAAGTTAAATAATAATTATTCGGATTATTGGTATCCACCCTTTCACGCTTTGCACGCTCCTCACGAACCTTAAGCTGCTATATCAAAAACATCAAAAACACATTAATACATCAATAATTTAACACTCTAACAATGCATTGTTCAATAATAATTTGACACTCCAACAATGCATTGTTCAACATATACCATGTTACAATCCAACAATGCATTGTTCAACATATTTCATGTTACACTCCAACAATGCATTGTTCAACATATTCCATAAGTTATAACATGCCCCTCAGTTGAAAAAGCAGCTGGCCTTAGTTGATAAAATAATAAACATGGATGGCCAGTCACATATTTCATCACTGAATAAAAAAAATAGGCATGTGCCATGTAAAAACTCATGCATGGAAATGTTCATGGAGTTGTTGCATTAATGTGTTTGTGTATGATATGCAGAAATTAAGTGGTCATAATGAGGTGTTAATTGTGTTTTATGTATCCATTGACATTCTTCAATAGAGTGATTTTTGTACTTAACCAAATATCGATGATATTGAGTACCTGTGCGTGTAGTAGTGACATCATGATCAATGATTTTCTCAGGAACTAAGATTTCAGATTGTTCTTCAATTAAAAGAGGATCATCAAGAAGTGGAGTGATTGGTAAAATTCCTTTAAATGGTTTGAGTAAACTAATATGAAAAGAGTTATGTATAGTCCAATGAGATGGAATATCTAATCTAAATTAATTATCATTAATTTTTTCTATAATGCAAAATAGTTCATAATAGCGTGGTGCAAGTTTAATTTTAGGATGCTGCAAAATATTTTTGAGACGTCTTTTAATGATACGCAACCATACAAAATCATTTTCCTTGAATTATTTGGCTAATTGTTTAGTATTGATATTACGTGTATAGCACTCTTGACTTTTCCTAATGTGCTCGTGAACATCATGAAGTATAGACACATGATCATGAGCAATAGAATCAGCCATCGGAATGTCGGTTTGGGTGAGGGACATGGGAGTGGGAAGCTTTTTACCAAAAACAATTTCAAAAGGTGCACGACCACTAGTGGTGTGTGCAGTGTTATTGTAAGCAAATTGAAGCAATGGCAACTTTTCATCCCAGTTATTAGGATTATCTAAAGAATAAGAATGCAATAAATCAAGAATAGTACTATTTGTAGCCTCACTTTGTCCATTACTTTCAAGATGAAATGCAGAGCTAAAATCTATTTTGGAACCAAAATGTTGAAATAAGGCAACCCAAAAATGATTACAAAATCTAACATCACGATCAAATAACATTACTTTAGGAAATCCATGATGTGGGAAAATGCATTTAATGAATAATTTTGCAGCTTGAGGTGCATTCAAAGTTTTTCTACATGGAATGAAATATGCATATTTACTAAACCTATCAACTATTGTCCATATCATATCAATATATGATGAAGTGATGGGAAGACCTGTGATAAAATCCATAGAAATTCATTCCCATGGTTCATTGGGAATGGCAAGTGGCATTACTAATCCAAATGGTTTACCATGATGATGTTTGACACGCTGACATACAATGCATTGAGAAACGTAATGTGCAATATCTTTTTCCAACTGTGTGGCCAAAAGAAGAAATCTGTGCAAGCAAAAATGGTGTTCTATATGCCTCTAGGACCCATGTAAGATGGTTCATGCATTTCTTTAATGGAAAAATCTTTAAAAGCTTGGGTTATGCACAATCTATGTTGAAAATAGAGAAAAACATTATGAAATGTATAATGTTCATCAGATAAAGATGCACCATTGTTGAAGTCATGCCATGCACGTGAAAAATACAAATCAGATGCATAAGTGGAAACCATTTCTTGAAAAGAATGAATTTGGATGGCAGAAATATTATGCAAAACAACAGAATGTGAAGGAAAACGACTAAGAGCATCAGCTACAACATTAGCTTTACCAGGTTGATATTGTATCATAGGTTGGAAATTTTTAATGAATGATGCCCATTTAAGATGCCTATCAGAGATTAAGGGCTGATTTAATAAATGCTTAATTTCCTGTTGATCAGTTTTGATTAAGACCTCAGAGCCCATAAGATAGTGTTTCCAAATTCGCAAAGCATGCACAACTGCTAACAATTCTTTATCATACGTACTATAATTCTATTATGAGGGCTTAAGCTTCCTACTCTCAAATGCAGTGGGATGGTCATTTTGCATTAAAACAACACCTATTCCTGAACCACTAGCATCAGTAACAACATGAAAGGGTTGTGAAAAATCAGGTAACTGTAAAACAAGTGCATGTGAAAGTGCATGTTTAAGTTTGTCAAAGGACTATTGTTGGGTAAGTCCCCATGCAAATTTGATGTTCTTTTTCAACAACAAGGTAAGAGGCAATGCTAAATAAGAAAAATTTCGAACAAACTTCCTATAGGAACTAGCCAACCCAAGAAAAGAACGAACATCATTGACCAATTGTGGTGTAGTCCATTCTACTATAACTCTAATCTTTTTCGGATCCACATGCACACCTTCACTTGAAATAATATGTCCTAAATATTCTAGGTTACGCTAAAAGAAGTAACTCTTTTCAGGATTAGCATAAAGTGTATTCTCTCGTAACAAATGAAAAACTGTTTCAAGATGCTTTTCATGTTCACTGTCATTCTTACTGTATACAAGTATATCATCAAAGAATACAAGAACAAAAGCTTGGTAATCAAGAAAAATATAATTCATCATTCGTTCAAATGTAGCAGGGGCATTAGTAAGTCCAAAGGGCATTACCATAAATTCATAATGGCCGGTTTGAGTTATGAATGCAGTCGTAAAATATCACTTTGTGTCATACGAATCTGATGGTAACCCAATATTAGATCAATTTTACTAAAAACACGAGCTCCTCGTAACTTATCCAAGAGATCATCTATTTGAGGAATAGGGTATCTATTCTTTATTGTGATCTTGTTAAGGGCTCTATAATCAATGCACATTCGATAAGTTGTATTCTTCTTCTCTACTAAGAGAACTGGTGCTCCAAATGGGGAAGAACTAGCCCTTATAAGTCCTTTTTGTAGTAAGTCTTTTACTTGGTTTTCTATTTCCTTTTGGTGTAGTGGGCCATGTCTATAAGATGCTTTATGAGGAGGAGAACTACCAGGGACTAAGTCTATGCTATGGTCAAAGGATCCTCGAGATGGTGGTAGTTCAGAAGGATACTCAGACATAAAACAATCCTTATAAGTACTCATGAAAGGTTTATATGCATCAGGAAGTGTATGAATATAATCATTGATGACATTGATAAAAACAATGCATGAGTTGAATCCTTTCCTAAATGCACTCTTTACTTGAGTGTGACTAATCAATGGAAACGGCTGGAAATCATGTCGTGCAGACAAAGTAATGATTTGACCTTTGAATTCAAAGTTAAAGGTATGTGTATGGTAGTCAATGTGTGGGTTATAATGGTGACGAAAAGGCATACCTAGTATAACATCGTAAGATTGCAAAGGTGCAATTAAAAATGTTCGTGAATCAATATATGGGCCTATGCTAATCGTAACATCTTGCACTTCTCCTCTTACATTATAATGACTACCTTGAAATACAGCTTTCACTTTATACAAGGAACGAAACATTTCTAATTTAAGTTCTTGTACTAATAAATGTGAAATGAAGTCATGTGAACTACCATCGTCATGTAGAATTTTAACTAGTTTGTTATTTATTGTACCCTGCATGCAAAGTAGAGAGTGAAGATAGATATTGTTACCCAAGGTACTTAAGTCCTTCTCCAATGATTCCTCTGTCCAAACAGGAGGAATTTCTTCATTATGGACCTCCATGTTATGCAATTGAGCTGTAGCCGATTTCATGTGAAGAGGTTGCAATTTGCACCTTATTTTTGTATGTCCAGGTTTACCACAATTCCAGCAAGTGATTCGTGGTCGCTTCTGTCGGGCATCCACCACTGAAGTTTGAAGGGTAGGTGGTTTGGTTGGTTGGAAAGATGAAGCAACAAGTGGAGTTGAATTACTGTAATCCTTCATGGTGCTCTTGGACCCTTAAGCTAGTGCTTTCCTCTCGGGATGTACCCTCAGACAATGTACCCTAGCAGAAAAGTACCCTGTCTGGATGTACCCTGATGTACCTTGACAGGATGTACCCTGTCTGGATGTACCCTGGTGTACGCTGAGAAGTGTACCCTGATAGGATGTACCCTGAGACGCGCCACGTCGCGTCGCACCGTGACGCCTTGAAAACTGCAAGTTATGTTAAATTTAAGGAGAGAGAACTTGAGTATCAACACCAAAAGATGGAGGAGTGGTTAAAGTACTTCCCTTGTAAGTAGGAGGTTGTGGGTTTAAATCCTCCTACCTTAGGGAATCTAAACCACTCTATTGCCACTCAAAAATTAAAATTGCCTCGCGCATAGCCAACGGCTGCCAACGGTCGCCAAGGGAGCCTTGGGTGCCAATGTTGCCAATGTATTGCCTAAGTTATTGCCTAAGTTATTGCCTAAGTTCTTTGCCTTAGTCGATGCCTTGGAGTAAGCCGAAGGAGTAATCGTAGGTGTAAATGTAGGTTATGGAACTGGAACAGAAACAAGAACTGGAACTGGAACAGGAATCGAAGACGAAGACGAAGACGAAGATGGAATCGAAATCGGAATTGCAAACAGAAAATAGAACCCTCTATATTGACGCGTGCAGAGCTCTGATACCACTGTTGTCAGGATCTTGATCATGCGCATACAGAGATTACAGATGCGGAAAAACACACAGACAAATAGACGCAACAAAAGATGAGACAGAACGCAGTATTGGGTGCAATCTCCCCCCATGCACTCTGTTTCGACAGTCCACATAGTGCATGTATTTCTAGGAATTTTGATTATGTCGAAAAGAGTAGTTACATGAGAGCGGCTTCGAAAAGCAAGCATGAAACTAAAAGTTGGTAACTTTTACAGAAAGCCATTGCTTTCAATAACAGAAACTGCAGTCTACAACGACCCTTATTCTAACCATTACTTTTCTAACTGTTTCTAACAATAGAACCTTCTACGCGGGTTTATTTACAAGCTAAATAATAATTATTCGGATTATTGATATCCATCCTTTCACACTTTGCACGCTCCTCACGAACCTTCAGCTGCTATATCAAAAACATAAAAAACACATTAATACATCAATAATTTAACACTCTAACAATGCATTGTTCAATAATAATTTGACACTCCAACAATGCATTGTTCAACATATTCCATGTTACAATCCAACAATGCATTTTTCAACATATTCCATGTTACAATCCAACAATGCATTGTTCAACATATTACATGTTACACTCCAACAATGCATTGTTCAACATATTCCATAAGTTATAACAGACCTTTGAGATAGAAATTCAGTAAGCACAAGCAAAATCCAGAAAAAGATAATGTAACAGGGATCAAAGAAGCTTTAGTGGCCCAGAGCATATCAAAAGATCATAAAGGGAGGGAAACAAGTCATGAAGATGAACCCAGAAGGCTTCACAAGAGTGAGACGAAGAAGGAGAAGAAACCCTAAGGGTATTATTGAGAAGAATCCCTCCCCCACGGCTCCAGAAACAAACATTTATTACAACTCGGAGGAGGAGGTCAATGACTTGAATAACCCATGGGGAATGAATCACTATGACTATCGCAATGATGGGAAAGCTCCAGAGGATTCCACTTGCAAGGGAGACAACCAAGAAGGATACACCACTTGCAAAGAGAATGGTTTCACCACCTACAATGATGATAACCAGGACAACAAAAGCTCAATCATTGAATCCACAATTCTTGAAAGAGTACCGAAATCCTTCTCGAAGAAGACTTCTCTCAAGGGAAAACAATTGGTTGAGATTCCATGGAAGAGCCCCGTTAAGGCTAAACTCCTATGTCAGGACCCCTCCACCTCGAGGAAAAGGATGATGAGAAAAACAAGAAAAAGAGGGACAAGGCACCTCCACGCAAAGAACTTAACCTTCCAGAATGAGGAGCATTTCTTTCAATGCTAGAGGGTTGTCTAACCCCTCAAGAATGACCATTGTTGGCCAATGGATCCGTGATAAAAGCCTAAAATCAGACTTCATCTATCTTCAAGAGATCGAAATTGACAGTGAGGACCTTCAAAAGAGACTGAAATGCATTTTTTTCATCCCATGTCTGGCTCTCCACCGTGCACCCCAAGTGTAACAGTGGCTCAGCTATCAGCATAAATAGCTGCTGCTATGCTAGACTTGTTGATACCTTGACAGATCAGAACCATCGGTAGATTGGTGCTTCCTTTAGGGTCCTCTATAGTTCACCATGTATGCTCCCAATATTGAATCAAAAAGATTGGCAATCGTTGGATTCTATGCCCCTCAACATCATTCTTTATGGGGACTTTAATATGGTGGAGGTTCTTTCTAACATATGGGGGAATAAAGAGTGGGTGATTGATGGCCATGAGAAGGATGTCTGGGACCAAGTCAAGCTCCACTTGGATCTAGTGGAGATCAAAGACGAAGTTGGTTTCTCTTGCTCGAACCTCTAGTTTGGTGTTGACCTGCAAAAAGCTAGATTTGTCAGGAGCTATATCATGTAGAATATCATCAATAAGTGGGGGACCCCTTCCCTCTCCCAATGTGTGGACCTTGTTGTCTCTTATCACTACCTAGTGATGTTTACCCTCAAGCCGATCAGCTACCTCAAGAAAGCCCCTTGGTTTCATGCTAATCTGACAACCCTCTCATTGCCCTCGGTTCACGAGGAGATTACTACTGTTTTGATTGGGCCTTTGTCACCCACCCCTCATTGGCCAGGTGCTCGAGGATGGCAGTCATGAAGACACACCAAATCTTGGTGAAGACTAAGAAGAATCTTCAAAACATTCATTGTGCTAAAAGAGAACATCTTTATCGTAGGCTTTGGCATCTTAAGGAAGAAGTAAACAAAGGACACTCTCAATACTAGACAAGGCTCCAAAAAATCAAAAGCATGTTGAGATACGAAGAAGAAATTCAAAGAAAGAATCTAGATATATACTTTAAAGATTGGTGGGCAAGAAAGATGGACAAACCTTCTAAAGAGACGTGCGTCCTCCTCAAGAAGAAGCAATACAAGGAAGTGATCCCTTTCATTATGGGCATCAATGGGCTTGAATGCAAGACAGATGAAGACAATAGTACGTTGATTGTCAATCACTTTACCTAGCTTTTAGGGTCATCACACCTCTTTCTCCTCTTAGGCAGGATTGCATGGCGACCATCTCAAGTGTCAAAACCAAAACAATTCCACATAATTTGAAGCCTCGTCTTGAAGCTCCCATTTCAGATGGTGAGATTCTTGAAGTTATTGATTCTCTTCCTAATGAAAAAAGCATGGAATTGGATGGCCTCACCAATGAGTTTTTCAAGAGCTTCAAACACATGGTGACCTCTCCGTTACGTCTAGCGTGGCAAGAGGCTATCTCTTTTGGTGCGTTGTCCGAGTGTCTCAATGAAGGCATTATCAAGCACATTCACAGAAAAGGAAGCAAAAACATGATTGAAAATTAGCATCCAATTATGATGCTACAAATCAGATACAAGATCCTTACTAAGGTTATTGCTAATCGAATTGCTTATCACTCAAAAACTAGATCAATGAGGATCAAAAAGGGTCCATCAAGGGGAGTTCCATTCTCGAGGCTATCATTGATGTTTGGGAAGGGCTGGTTTTCATTGAAGAGTCCACTCAAGATGTCTTCTTCCTTAAGATTGACGTCAACAAACCTTATGATGGACTAGAGTGGCATTTCATTCTCCAATCTCTAAAAGACTTGGGTTGTGGCCAGAAATTCACTGAGATGATCTCAATGTTACCAGGAAATGGATCTGCTCATATAAACATCAATGGTCAGCTTTCTTAGGCTATTCGATTAAGACGTTCTATTAGTCAAGGATGCCCATTGGTCCCTCTTCTCTTTGCAATTGTTGCCATGGTCTCATATTCCTTCTTAAACATCAAACATGCTTAGGTCTTATTCAAGGCCTCATTCTTCCCCTTAATCAATAATAGATGATCATGAGACTCTTTGTCGATTACAGGAATGCATTTGTGCATAATGATCTGGTCAACATTGATGTCTTTTGGTGTTGCCTAAATACATTTTGTGAGTCATTTGGCTCCAAAATATACCACTCTAAAAATGCTTTCAAAGCTATTATTGGGAATCCACCTCAATTTCTGGTTGACCAGGGTTGTCAGTTTATCCCTAGGGGACAAATCTTTCACTTGTTAGGAATTCCAATGAGATTCGATGTTTCGATGGGGCAGCGATGGAATATGCTCTTTCTAAACTTGATAACAAGTTGGTGTATTGGAAAGGTATGCACATCAACTTGGTAGGACATGCTATGGTGGTTAATACATTCCTTCTCTCTTCCATTATTTACTTTCTTTCTTGCTAGAGACTGAAGGACCAAGAAATTGGAAACAATTTGCAAAAACTTTCTCTGAATGGGAGACCCTAACAGAAGGGGTGTCCCAAAATTAAATGGGCTACTTGCATAAGGCAAAAAGATCAAGGTGGTTTGGGCATCCTAGACATTGAAGGAATGGCCAATTAGTTGGCCGCCAAATGATTAATTAAAGCGTGGAGCAACAAGGATGCCTCTTGGGCCAAACTGATTTTTAGGAACAAGAACGCTCTTAGGCTTCTAAGCCTTCCAAGGTGGAAGGGACTTGATCTTCTCACTCTTATTTCCTCCCCCTATTTGGTAACTCCTAGAGGATTGAGCTTAGTTTGCGCTTTGTGGAAGAGTTGGAACAAGGTGAAAAAGTTTATCAAGATCAATGAAGATTGAAAATGGGCAGGTAGTATTAGACAAAATTAGTTGATATGGTTCCCTATCAAGGGCATCAGAGATGTCAAGTTTTGGATCATCCAAAAAGCTAGAAAGCTTTGGAACAAAGGCTTCTATTTGTGGAAAGACCTCTGGAGTTAAGAAACATGCCAATGGATTATATTTGAGGACAATGACTTGGCTAGGAGAGTGGACTATGAAGAATGGTGCCTGTTATGAAGAAAATTCAATGCTTGGGAGTGCGCAAGGACTCGCCTCCTTATTGGGCATGACTCTCCTCATCTTCAGGGTCTTAGATGGCACAACAAAAACAATATTGATAAAATTTTGAGATTCAAGAAGAATGTGGACTTTCATGTCACACTTGATAGGAGATGGTGTTTGGATTGGTCGAGCTTTAGGTGGGATTTAAAGTTTCAATTCCTTTGGCATCCCCTCATTGAGATAAAAGAATTAGTTCTTATGTGGCAAATCCTCCACTAGGGAATTTGGACCAATGTTAAAGCTAACAACATTTGTGGAGCCCCCTCCCCCCCATGGTGTAAACGATGCATTCATGGCAATGAGGAATCGGGACACCTCTTCTTTTCATGTCCAAAGTCAATATCGGTTTGGCAGGCCCTTGGGAGGAATCATGTTGCTCGACAAACAAATCAACTTGAAGCAAGCTTTATTCGGTGAAGCGATCTGATGTTCCTCAACATTGTGGAATGCTATAAGAGTTGAGGCCCTATGGAAGATCCAGAAACAGAGGTGTGCTACCAACTTTGGTAGCCCTCCTCAAGATGTGGTCGATGGAAAAAACATGACATTATTTTTTTAAGGAAGTTTGATCATTGAGATATTCTGAATTAGCTTGAACTAATTTTATACTAGAATCAAAGGTAGGCATAACATCTATGGAACTTTCAAAATTTCTATGGACTCCTCTAATCTCACAAAAGAAGGATTCAAGGTCTAATAACTATTAAGATATAGAACCTAAGATTCTTTAAAGTAGACACTCGAAAGAGATGACTTAAGGTTAGATGAGATAACTAGTTTGCAATAGTTCTCTAAGAAATTAGTTTAACATCTCACCACCCACGTGGTGAGGTATGTGTAACCACTACACGCAAGGGTTGAACCATTGCACACAAGGGTTAACCCCTGCCCCAAACATTGGGAAAGTGTAGGAACCTTAGTCTTGGCATAAGCTTCTCCAAGTGACACATTAGCGTGTATGTGAGAGGAGAAGACTCATTTGATTAAGTATCCATGTGATAGTATATGACGGACCTTTGGTAAGTTTCCATGTGAGGGACACTTGCAAGTGTCCAAAAACGTGCACCCGCTTAGCCTAAAGGTATATATATGGGTGCAATTGGTCATGTGGATACATGCTCTCTCTTACCTTGGTGGTCTTGCTAGATATTTGAGTTCATTTGCTAGGTAGTTGAAAACACATGCCCTATCTGAAATTGAAAACAAATGCCTAAATTGACTATTCATGTGCTAGTAGATGATAGCTACACCACTTCTTTTGCTTCAACCAGTTTTATGAGTCGCTTATGTGAATATTCTCCCCATGCAAAGATCATGAATAATCTTTTTTTTTTCCTCCAAAAATTGACACGCATAGCACCTCAAGGTGGTGATGACTTGCCCAAAGAAAACTAAAACTTTCCTTTGAACCATAAAACCTTCTCTCTCACATACACAATGCTATGATACAAAATATGAGGTACCAGTTAGCTACTTGCCACTCTCCTCCCAATAATAAATAGCCGTTGTTCTCATGCACATTTAAAACCCTCCATGAGATTCAAACACCTTAATATCTGCCACTCTCCTCCCAAGAATAAATAGCCCTTGCTCTCATGCACCCTCCATAATATGGCCACTTTGAGGAGATGGAATACCCTTGTCAACTATGGAGTTTTCTCTAGAGCCTTGGATAAGGTCAATGAGTAGTTGAGCCGAATTATTTTGGATTTTTGAAGCTCCTACGTAGTAGTTTTAAAGTTTAAGACCGAATTCGAGCATGAATATAAGTCACAAGCCCATGTATAAAAGTGAATGGAGCTCATTTTGGTAGGGATCTTCGTACAAGTTTGGGGTTCAAAATTTTTGGTACATTTCGAGTGTCTCTTCTTTTGTATGTGTGCATGTATGTGTGTGTGAATAAGAATTTAAAAATTCCTTCCCAAATGATATGAAGTTTTATCCCATGGATGGCTCACGCATGAAAGTCATTCGTGCTTGGGATTAAATAGAGGAAATGTTCCTCTAAAGAGACATTTGGCTCAAACAATTTGATGTTGAAAGCTCAAATTTGGGACCACTTTCAATGCACCTCTCAAATGAAAGTCTTGAAAGTTTAATTTTCTTTTTAAGTGTGAAGAAAGAGGCCATTTGCATATGCCTATGGACTAGGGGCTGTGAAGAGATGGATTTGAACTTGGAGAAGATGAAGTGGTGTTGCGAAGACTTTGCACTACACCAGCCAAATAAACTCCAAGGATATGTAGTGGGCCCATTTATCTTGCCAAAGGATGTATTAGACACCCTATGTACCTTGGAAGATCACTCTCAAAAAAATGAATCAAAACAGATAAGTTGGAGTAGATTAAAGAACAAAAAACTTGCCATTTATGTTCATACACCTATCTAGGGTTTTGAACAATTCTCTGGCCACAACAGCAATTGACTTGATTCCTTTTGGGGAACTCTTATTAACTTAGTAATCTAACAATCAAGATTTATTTCATAAAAAATGATGGACTACATAAAGAGAAAAATGTTTAGCAAGTTGTAGCATCACCCTGATTGTCACAGGCTATAGCAGTACTCAGATCCATGAGCAGAGAAATGTTAATACCTCGTGATTGTAAGATTCAATGCTTATGAAATTTTGTAGGCATATACTAGACAGTATGCTGATTCTATCAAGCTTTGAATCATGGAAAATGATGAAGTACACACTGACAACCAGCTCTGAAAAAATGATTGTTCTGATGGAGTGTTGACAGAGAAATAGAGAATGAAGAGATATAGTCGACTTCAAATGAACATATCTCAAGATTGAAAACGCCAATTGCAATGAACTTTTATGACCATGTAGTAGATTTAAGGAGAAAACTTTATCAACTTAAATAATTGAAAATGATTCACCAAGCTCAGAGATATCATCCCTGCAATCTGATTGAGAAAAATCAGAGATATGGTAGTGAACAAGATACTCACAAAAGCATGAAGATATGAACTCAAATGATCATGAAAATGAAAGTATATTGATTCTAAAGTACAATGGACTTACTGATACATATGTGTGCCTTGAATTCACACTTTGATATGGCATAAAGCTTAGCTCATTGAGGTCTAAAAAATGTGACTAAACTCCCATGTATTTATAGTGATGGTTGGAGCCTAATTTTGAATTTGAATCTTCCTATCATTATTTTTTCATCAAGTGGACTCAATAACTTTAGATGCTTTCACTTTTACATCAACTAAATACTCAAAGATTACAAGAGGGAGTTCACAAGTGAGCTCTACAAGGAGTTGACATTTCCTTTAAATTTCTAAACCTTTTGATGACTCAAGCCATCACTTGGACTTGCCATGGACTTGTTCCAACAGCTCCCCCTCAAGTCAAGTGATCCTCAAGACTTCAATCTTCCAAGATTACCTGCAAACCAATCGTAGCCTTGAATTTGCAAAGCTTTGTACCATCCAATGCTTTGGTTAGAATATATGCACATTGTTGATGAGTGGACACATATGATATTTGAATCTCCTTGCTCAGAACCTTCTCTCTTACATACTGATAATGAACTTTAATATGTTTAGTCCTTGCATGAAAAATTAGATTAGCAGCTAAGTGAATAGAGATCATATTGTCACCATAATATTTGGAGTTCCAACCTCCAATCCAAGATCTGTGAATAGTGTCTTCATCCACATAGCTTCTTGAGTAGCTATGGCAAGACCTCTGTATTTAGCTTCAGTAGAAGTGAGAGCAACTGTGGGAAGAAGGTTAATGCAGCCACTATTCGAGATAACTATCCGCTTCCTATCATTGAGCATCTATTAGAAAGAGTATCAGGCAAGGAAGTGTACAGCTTCCTTGATGGATTATCGGGCTACAATCAAGTGGCCATAGCAATAGAAGATCAGCATAAGATGACTTTTGCCACAAAGTGGGGCATATTCACCTTTAGAGTAATGCCATTTGGTCTCACCAATGCGCCTGCTACCTTTCAGAGACTGATGTGCCATGTATTCAAAGAGTTCCTGAGGAAGAACTTGGAAGTCTATGTTGATGATCTCTGTGCCCATTCCAACATTAGACAAACACATATACCTGAACTCAGGCAAATCTTTGACAAATGTAGAGAATATCAAGTCTGCCTAAACCCAGAAAAGTGTGTTTTCATGGTCAGGCAAGGCAAGATTCTAGGACACATAGTGTCAAAGAATGGCATATCCACAGATGAGGAGAAAGTGAAAGCTATAGCAGAGTTACCTAGGCCAAAGAATGTCAACGAAGTGCAAGCTTTCATGGGGCATTGTGGTTATTACCGACGCTTTATACACATGTACGCCATCATTGCAAAGCCTCTATACGGACTTCTGACTGACTTTGAGTGGAATGATGAATGTGAGAACTCCTTCAATGAGCTTAAACGACGATTATGTTCAGCGCCAATCTTGACTACACCAGATTGGAATAAGCCCTTCCATGTGCATGTGGATGCATCCAATTATGCCATTGGATGTGTGCTTGCACAACCTACAAGAGAAGGTAATATGGATCTTCCAATTTCCTATGCTAGTAGACAGTTGAATGCAGCTGAACGAAACTATACCACCACTGAACGAGAAGGATTAGGCATGGTATATGCAGTTAAAAAGTTTAGACACTATTTGCTTGCAAATAAGTTTAAATTTTTTACTGATCATCAGGCACTGTTATACTTGGTAAACAAGCCATGCAATACAGGTAGATTAGTAAGATGGTTCCTCCTATTGATGGAACATGACTTTGAGGTTGTGGTGAGGAAAGATAAGACTCACTTGAGAGCAGACCACCTCTCAAGACTCACATCCGGAGAAGCACCGCAAGGAGTATCAGATGATCTTCCTGATGCTTACTTGTTTAATTTGGAAGTGATACCTCAGTGGGCTAAGCCATTAGTGCCAATATTGACATACAGGCCTAACCACCCAATCATAAACACTCAAGATAGGGAGGTAGTAAAAGCCCAGAAGTACCATATCATGGCAGGAAGTATGTACAAACAGATAGATCAAGGGATATTGGCTTGTTGTGTGGAAGAGGACGAGTACATAAAATGGTTGCACAACACATGTAGGTGCATTAGAGCAACACCATTCGAGGCAAAGAACTTAACAGACACTAAGGAGATTCGGAGTGCATTGGCGTACTATGGAAGCTGATGTACATAAGATGTGTAGAGAATGCCCAGTTTGTCGTATTAGACCACCTGTGGAGCATGCCACACTATACCAAGTGTCCCTAATACTAGATTGGAGTGAACCATGAGTAGCCTTCCTGAGGAAGAAAACATTCCCTCAAGATATGACATTGGCCAGACAAAGAAGTCTAGAACAAGAAGCCCTAGATTACTCACTCATTGGTGATAATCTATAGAAGCGTGGTAAAGATGGTTACCTTAGATTATGTGTCCATGAGAGCGAATATCTTAAGATCTTGGAAACTGCTCACCAAGGTGTAGCAGGAGGCATTTTGGACCAGACCGAGTGATTAAAGCAATCCTATTTGCAGGCTTGTGGTGGACAACCCTTCACATGGATGCACATACCTATGTGAAGAGGTGTGATGTTTGTCAACGAACTCAGTATCCTATACGCAAGGATGAGATGCCATTGAATCCTATGATGGGTGGACGGGGATTCTCTAAGTGGGGAATAGACTTTGTAGGTCCTATTAATCCCCCAGCTAAGGGTTCACATGCAGAGTACATTATTGTGGCCACAGACTATCTAACCAAGTGGGTAGAGGTAAAAGCCACCACGAAGAATGATGCTCAAACGACAGCTAAGTTCTTATTTGAGAATGTGTTCACTAGATACGGGCTACCTATCAAGCTAGTAAGTGATAGAGGTGAAGTATTTCGATGGCAATGCACCGCACTGCACTCTCCTTCTCGAGAGCTCCACGACGATATGCTCGGAGTAGAAAACCGAGCTCTTGACGCCGCACACAGTACTCCGCACAGAGGCTGAAGAATACGCAGAAAAACACAGTACACAGGGAGCACGAAGACATACTTCTTAGGTCTTGCAAATGCGATCGAACTTTCAGTCCGTGACTGACCAAGCCACTATATGTTTTATTAAAGAACATATACAAAGAAGTGTCCGGTGGCCATTTGGCCTTTCACATGGACACTAACGGTAACAATCTCCCACTAAAGGCCAATATGGCTAGAGTAACTATGGGAGAAAAATAAAGAATGATAAAGGATACCCGAGTGTACAAGTGATGGGCATGTTACACAGTATACAAGTGACTGCGTAAGATCAAGAATCAAGTAACCCCCATCAAGTGACAACAGTGTCGAAAGCTATCCTGTGGTAGAGCTTTAGTCAAAGCATCTGCAGCATTATCTCGAGTGTGAACCTTCTCAAGAATAATGCGCTCAGTGGCTAAGCAATCTCTAATGAAGTGATACCTCACCTCAATGTGCTTGGTCTTTGCATGATAGACCGGATTCTTAGCCAAAGCAATGGCACTCTGACTATCACTGAGCAAGTGAGGTACATGCTGAGGTAAACCCATATCACAAGCAAGACGAGAAAGCCACAATGCTTCCTTACATGCCTCACTTGCTGCAACATACTCTGCTTCTGTGGTGGAAACAACTGTACATTCTTGAAGACGAGATCTCCAAGAGATAGCACCGCCAGCAAAATGAAAAATGTACCCTGATGTAGACTTATAATTCTCTACACAACCAGCATAGTCAGAATCTGTGTAACCAATAATGGATGCTTTCCCTCTACCTAAGCATAGACACTTGTCCTTAGTGCCACTCAGATATCTCAAAATCATTTTGACCGCTTCCCAATGTTTCTTGCCAGGATTAGACATATATCTGCTCACAACTCCCACTGCAAATGCAATGTCTGGTCTCGTAGCTACCATAGCATACATGAGACTACCAACAGCAGACTGATAGGGAATTTTGGTCATGAATTCCTTTTCCTCATCTGATTTGGGGCAGTCATCCTTGCTCAATTTCACATATGTGGGTAAAGGTGTACTCAATGCCTTTCCACCATGCATATTGAATCGGTGAAGTACTTTGGATATTGCAAGAGAACAAGGATTACGACCACCACATGCTAGAGAGATGACTCTCCTCCCAACCAAATGCCTCTATATATAGCTCTCTCCAGGGGACTACCTTCTTGGGCAGGTGGATACTAACCATCCAAGTGTCAGCCATGTAACTACATGTGCGCCAAGTGTCCCAGTTAACTCGAGTTAACTCAAGTGGATGCTTCTAGAAGGCTCTAGAGCTCTTTGGGCAAAACACTCTCCCCATGTACCCCATGGGGGTTGAACCCAAGACCTCCTCCTTCACATCCTTGAGACTTAACCACTAAGCTAAGTGGATCACTTGTTCACAAGAGCACAAGACCTCCTAGTAAGTCTAAACTCGAGATCTTTGGTCATACACACGGATGACCAAACGGTGTCCGATTTCAGATCTGTCTAAACCGGCTAGACCCTTGGATCATAGACTTACTTTATTACATTCTTCCCCCCTTGGAAAAGATTTTCGTCCTCAAAAATAGAGCTATATACATACTGTAGGCAACCCCCGAGCCTCATGTTCTAAAACTGGAAGAACATGGTCATGTTCTGGAACTGGAAGAACATGTCTCATCTCTGTGGTGGCATCCTTGCCCAAATGATTCAAAACACTATCTGGTTTTGTACTTTGATGAACGGGACAAAGTACAAACTAGTGAAGAATAATGTTGGTGGATCTAATGACATCCCTGGCTAATTCACAGTTTCTGGATGTGCGATCTAGGCACAAACATGTGAACTAGGTGGATTCAAATTACTAGTCCATTTCTAGGCATAACTGGTGCATGGGCTTAGTAATGAAGGTGGGATTCTTATCCCTCACAAGACTTTGAGAATTCTTGATTCACTTGAATTTGTTTTGGAGAACTTGAAGTTTGGTTGTCCCATACATCTAACTTTAGATGTCTGTACAATGGTGTACTTTTATCTAACAGTTACTTGATTTTTTCACCCGACTAGAGGACTACTTTGTCCCAATGAGTTGAAAAAATCCTATGTAAACTGTAGGAGAAAGTTTACCATTTCGGTGGAATCAACCATACTAACTTCACCAATTCAAATTCAAAATGAAAATTGTCCAACTTAGGACACTTTTCTCAAAGACTTTTAACTGAAAGTTCTTGGGAATTGTCAATCTGATGAGCAATTCCTAACTTCCCTATTCTAGAGTATACTGGAATCCAGGAAATCATATATGCTATAACTTGAAGCAAACTCAAATGAATAAGTCCACTTAGACTTATCATCTTTTGAAGATTGAAAAGGTTCTTGTACATAACATATATCGAGGATGTTCAAGTTAGTTATTTTATTCTAACCGGCTAACCCTGGTCTTTTGCAAAAGGAATCAGATACTATATCTGAGTCAATTTCAAAAGATTTGGAAAGCGGAAAGAAATAACTAAGACTCTGTACAACCAATTCAAACTTCGAATATACATAAACTTGCTATGAGTCAAAGTCTAGTTGACTCAGGACTTTAACTTTTCAAAGATCTATTTCAACAAGATATTGAAGCATTGTCTTTATCTTTAAGAGAAATAAGCTAGTTTCTCAAAAAGATTCAAAGCAAATCAAAAATATCATCCAACCACAAGATACTAGTGTGGTAACCAACATCAGTGTGTCGACCCACTGAGGTTATGTTGATGAGTTTTGTATTCAAATAATGCTTCACTTGAGACTAAGTTCAGGTCATATTCAATCTTTTTGACTCCTAATCGTGAATGCAATTCTTGTGCATTTCTTTGAGTCAAAAGAGTGAATTTTTCAAGTTACATTAGGAACTTGATGCTTGACTTAGTCAATTAAATCTTTAGTTGAAAAGATCAACTCAAAATCAAAGTCCAACTTCTTTCAGAAATTTACCAAATATTTCTGATCAATAACACTTAGGCTTGAAGTGTTCTAAGAAGATCGTGGAAGTTACTTACTTCATATCTTCAATTTCCTTGATCTTGAAGTATCTTGAGATTCTTCTTGAATTTTAAACTCCTTCTTGGAAGTTTTAATTCCCTTGAAGATCAAACCTAACTTCAAGATTCCAAATGAAGACTCAAAGATAATCATCATCTCACGGTCCGATGTCCCATACCACCTTTCCTACATCAATCTGAGTATAAAATCTGGTGTCCCATACCACCCTATTTTATACTCACATTGATGTGTGAGTGAATTTTATCCTAAAGTCTACAACATCTCTAGATAGAGAACCTTCTAGCTTTAATTCTTGACAAGAATTTGGCAATTTCAGGCACTATCTCTATCTTGATATTGTAGGTTTTAATCCCTTGACATGATCGTTTCACGATCTTGTGCTTAACCTTGGGAACTTGAAAACTTTTAATAGAATATCTCCAATCCTTTTTTTTTTTTTTTTGCTAAGGTTTTCAAATGAAAACCAATCAAAATTTCAAGTTCTTGAATTTCTCAAATTCAAGTTCAATTGGTTATCCTTGACCAATTTTGTAGCGACAAGAGCTTTTGGCTTCTTGTCTTTAGATTCCTTTCTACTAATGCTTTTTAGGTACCTATCCTGGCCAGGAATTTTATAGGAATCTCTCTACTGCATAAGTCTGAGCATCCGCTCATGCTTTCTGGATTTGTATAAAAAATCCCTTTAAGGATAGGCAAACACTTATGTTTTACCTTCCACAGACTTAAGTACCGTCTTCACGGTTGCAGACTACATACTTGGAATTACTTCACTCTGTTCAGACTTAGAACAACTTACTTTTTTTTCACAATTTTCCATTGGATAAATGGAACTTGAGTGAATCATTCCTAATGGAATTTTTACTGCCAATACTTGGGCAATCTATAGAGTAGTTCTAGTCGCACATTCTTGGACAATCATGGCCAAGTTTGATCAATTCTGGTTGATACTTGCGACAAAAATAAAGACTTAGTCTTTATCTTTAAGATCTCTTAGATTATCTTAAGCTTCTTTGCTTACCTGCAGGATTTTAGAGATCTTTCCCTCAACTTAAGTCCAAGCATTTTCTAATGCTTTTCAGATTCCAAAGCTAAGAATCTTTGATATACCTTAAGGTTATATCACTTATTTGGACTTAAATACCAAAACTAGTGGTTAGGGATTTGCTGGGAACTACTTGCTATAAAACTTCTCTTGAAAGATGCTAGTCTCACATCTGGGGAGATTTTTCTTTCAAGAACTTTTTTGATTCCTACCAAGGAATCAAGTAATACTAAGCTAGTGATTCACCTTGGAATCTTTTGCTTTCCAATCTAATGATTCATCTTGGAATCTTCTGCTTTCCATTCTAATGATTCATCTTGGAATCTTCTCTTTTACTGGAAAGATCTTCAAATGGAATTCTAGACTTTTGGATAAGACCAGACTTAAGGCTTTGCTTGTCCAAAAGACAATTCTCAATTAACTAATGAAATAGTTAGTTGAACTCTTTCATTTGCTTATCTTTAGGAAATAGCTTAATTTCCAAAGATTACTTTGCTTGGGTCTCTTGTTTAAGCTTTTCTTATCTTAAAGACCACCAATGCATACTTTTCTTATCTTTAGAAAAGTGCTTTAATAAAGTCTCCATGTTTGAAAACTTTGCACAAGCAAATAATGCTTGGAATTGTTTACTTAATCTTATAAAAGATATTCTTGATTTTGATAAGATTCAAGGCTTTACCACTTGAAGCTTATCTTTTAGGAAAGAACTTGTTTCCTAAATTGTCTTTAGGAAATATCGAGATTTCCTAAGATATATCTGTTTTAGAAATGAAAATAATTTGAATCATTTCATTAATTGTCATGACTTTAGGAAATTACTTGATACCTAAAGATCAATTAATATTTATCTTGGTTTTTGTTTTTAAGCCTTGAGTTAACTTAAATAGAATCAAGCAATTTCCTTGAAAAGTTTCCGCGTCAATTGAAGACCTTGCATCATGCCTTGAGATGCATTTCTGGGAACGAACATCTATGAACACTAGAGTTCTAGGGATTCTAGAAGTTCAATACTTCTAAAAATATTTTGGAACTTACAAGTTTCAACAGAAACTTTCTTACTTGGATGCATGATCATAAACATCCAAAAACAACTAAATTCTTGATAGTTGCTAAGAATATCTAGGTTTCTTCCCAAACTTAGACTGAGCATGCATGTTGGAAAGTAGCTCTATTTACTTTCAACATGCTTTCTTTTTCTCAAGACTCCTACTAAGTGGTACCTATGTATCACTTTTTGGGAAAAAATAGACTAGATACTTAGTTGCATGATAGTCAAGATCCTTGCAACTAGGTAATTTTCTATTTTTTCCACCTAGCTAAGTCAAGTTAGAAAAAGAAAGAAATGAAAATATATGTATTCAGCTACTTACCAAAAGATCATGTGTATGCTCATGCATCTACTTGCATGTAAATGCATGTTTATGTATGCAAATGCCCATTCTTGGGTGCAAATGCATGTGAGTTCATGCAAGTGTAATGAACTTAAGCAAATCTTGAGCTTATTAGGTATGCAAACAAGCATCCATGCAAAAACAACCTGCTTGCTATTCTGGCAAAAGGTATTTATTCAAGTGCGTGAACTGGAGAACTAGCTACCTTTCCCAAGCAAGTGTGAACTTGATGTGCATAAAACATTCTTTTATGCACAAATAATCTTTTCATGAATGGAAATAGAAATTTCAATTGCATACCTAAAACTGAAAAGTACTTTACATACTTTTGTGTCATTTCAATATTGTTTAGTCCTCTAATTAGCTTTCATATTGAGATAATCATAATTGGACTATGCTTTTAGTCCTAATTAATGCATCCTAAATGAAAGCATTAATTCGAGCAAACAAATATCAAAATGAAAACATAACTTGGAAAATACTTAGCTCCACATAGAGCTACGTCCTTCCCTTGATCCTTTGGAAAAGCTTCTCTCTAAAGACTTTTGGTCCGAATTCAAAGTTGGTTTGACTTTGATCACCAAAGACCTCCGGATCTTCACTCCACAGCTTCACTTCCATCAAACTTTTCCCAAAACTTTGGCAGTCTTCGGATTTTCTCACCAAAGATATGTAATCGGATTCGGTTGGGGTAATCAGCAGCTCAAAAAGAAGTCATAATACAAGTGTAGCGCATATAATGCCCTGATCTCCTCTGAGAGGTCCAGAGTTCGAAACCCGAATACTACTGTGATCTAGGGATCCGATTAGACACTTAAGTTGTGTCCTGGGGAATGAAAACAAACAAAGCCGCTCAGTGCCTTGGCTGCGTTGAAATTCTTCCAACTCTGCCGCCTGAGTTCGAATCTTGGACTGGGCGGCCTGAAGATCAGAGGTAATGTTTCTTTTCTACTTCCAATTGAGAGCTGCTGCAGCGTCTGATTTAGAATGGAAATTTTTTGCAGCTGTGATATTTCACGAATGGCGCTCAGTCGTCCTGGATAGAAGAATGTTCTCTGGAAGGATGTATCAAGGTTCGAAACCCGAATGCTGCAGTGTGAAGATCCTAGCTTACGATTCTTTTGCGCTCCTTGAGAAGATCTTCTACAGTGCTAAACTCAATCAATAATAGCTGTGCCAAATTGGAGACGCGAACTGCGCCTGACATGGCGGCTAGATGTGCTCCCTTCGCAGCTAAAGGGCAAGAGATCGAATCCCCCCGTCGGCTATGTATGAAGACTTTTTCCTTCTTTCAATCTCTGCTCGAGATTATATTGATGCGCTTGTTTCAAGCTCAATGTCACACAATAACTCTGCTTCTTGGATAAGAGAAGCAGGTCGTCTGTGGGAGATCACAGGATCAAAACCCGAGATCTACAAAGAGCGCGCATAATCATTTTGGCTAATCAAACCAATAGCAATAACTGCAAACGGCGAGGAGTACTTCGAAAGAGATAAATAAATGCTACAGTAATGCAATTTCGTCGCAACTCTTGCAGAAGGATGCGGAGGCATTCGCGCCTCGGATCTTCAATCATTCGAACTACTGGCTATGGTTCCCATCACCATCTGAGATTCATGATGGTTATGGTAAGACGAAGATGAATATCAGTTGGCAGCCGCGGTAATACGAAGACGAAGATCAGTTGGCAGCGTGGGTAGCGCATCACAATTTCACCCTGTCCACCATGGTTCGAATCCTCTGAGCGGCAGCGCGTACCCATTATGAAGTAATCACATACCGCTGCTGTGATCTTTGCCTCTTCATTTTGTCACCATGGAAATGATGCACGCAAACCAAGAAAGAAGAAGAGATGCATGTATAAGAGAGAACGATATGCAAAACTTCGATCAGCAAGATTCGATGAGAACTTATGAAGGTGATGATGTCCCCCAAGGTCACCATGAGCTTGGCTCTGATACCAATGCAAGAGAACAAGGATTATGACCACCACATGCTAGAGAGATGACTCTCCTCCCAACCAAATGCCTCTATATATAGCTCTCTCCAGGGGACTGCCTTCTTGGGCAGGTGGATACTAACCATCCAAGTGTCAGCCATGTAACTACATGTGCGCCAAGTGTCCCAGTTAACTCGAGTTAACTCAAGTGGATGCTTCTAGAAGGCTCTAGAGCTCTTTGGGCAAAACACTCTCCCCATGTACCCCATGGGGGTTGAACCCAAGACCTCCTCCTTCACATCCTTGAGACTTAACCACTAAGCTAAGTCGATCACTTGTTCACAAGAGCACAAGACCTCCTAGTAAGTCTAAACTCGAGATCTTTGGTCATACACACGGATGACCAAACGGTGTCCGATTTCAGATCTGTCTGAACCGGCTAGACCCTTGGGTCATAGACTTACTTTATTACAGATATGTACTCACTTTGAGACAAGTACATGCATCTTTTACTCCTATCACGAGTAATGCGCATGCCAAGAATATGTTTGGCATCCCCCAAATCCTTCATATCAAATGTCTGACTCAACTTTTTTTTGAGAATTGACAGATCATAAGAGGACTTCCCAGCAATCAACATATCATCGATGTAAAGTATTAAGCATATCAAGCTTCCATCAGAACATCTCCTTGTGTAGAGACAATGATCCTCATTGCTCCGAGAATAGCCTTGGGACTTCATAAAAGCATCAAACTTTTGGTACCATTGTTTAGGAGACTGTTTAAGTCCATACAAGCTCTTTTTGAGCTTACAAACTAGACTTTCCTTGCCAGGAACTACATAACCCTCTGGTTGTTCCATATAGATCTCATCTGTAAGATCTCCATGCAAGAAAGCTGTTTTCACATCCATTTGGACTAGCTCTAAGTCCTCCATTGCAACGAATCCAAGCAACATGCGCAAAGTAGTCATCTTGACCACTGGAGAGAAGATTTCCTCAAAATCAACACCATGTTGTTGCTTAAAACCCTTTGCAACAAGTCGTGCTTTATATTTTGGAGAAGCACTATCTGATGTGAATTTCAGCTTATATACCCATTTACATGGTAAAGCTTTCCTGCCCTTTGGCAAAGGTACTAAGTCCCAAGTACCATTCTTGTGAATAGAATCCAACTCACTCTTCATGGCACGCTCCCACTTTACATGATCCTCTGTCTGCATAGCCTCTTTGTAGCAAGAAGGCTCACCGGCATCTGTTAGCATAACAAAATCTAAACCTGGAACATATCTATCAGGTGGATATGAGACACGTGCGGAACGTCTCAATGGTTGCTGAACAGGAACATGTGCAGACTGATTTGAATGGACATTCTCTTGAACATCCCTATGTGCAACATTTTATTGCATGCTAACCGGAGGACTAGTATCCTCAAACACCACTCTTCTCAGTTCAACCTCCTTAATCGGTTGTTTATGCATCTTAGACTCATTAAAAATGACATCACTACTTCTGATCACTGACCGTGTTTCAGGATCCCATAAGCGATATCCAAATTGTCCTTCTCGACCATATCCAAGAAAAATGCATTTCTTTGACTTATGGTCCAACTTCTGTCTAAGATTCTTGGGTATATGAACATATGCTTCACACCCAAAAACTCGAAGATGATCATAATATGGTGGTTTCCCTGTCCATAACTCTTGTGCCACTTTCAGACCTTTGGCAGTACTAGGTGAAAGGTTAATCACATGAACTGCAGTCAATACTGCTTCTGCCCAAAAACCTTGTGAGAGGTTTGCATGATGCAACATAGAGACTACTCTATCTTGAATAGTTATATTCATCCTCTCAGCTACACCATTCTGTACTGGGGTATAAGGAGCTGTAAACTCTCTACGAATCCCTCTACACTGACAAAAAAGGCTGAATTCATGTGAGGTATACTCACCCCCATTATCTGAACGTAAAGCCTTAAGCTTAGTTCCTTTTTCAGTCTCAACTGAAGCAAGCCATTTTCTGAAAGTAGGGAATACATCATCCTTCGATTTGATAGGATATACCCAGACTTTTCTAATAGCATCATCTATGAAAGTGACAAAGTAAAGAGAACCACCTAAGGACCTAGTGGGCATAGGACCACACACATCTGTATGAACAAGATCTAAAGGCTGAATTGAAGAGTCAATGTGCGTTCTATGCACATTTCTGGTTTGCTTTCCATATTGACAATGCTCACAAAATGAAAAATCAGAGAAAGATAACACAAGTAAGTAGCCAGAACGAGAAAGATTTTCCATTCCACTACTAGATATATGGCCCAAACGACCATGCCAAATACAAGCCATAGGCTGTTCAGTAACAGCTAACAAGTGTTCTTTTTGTGATACAGATAAAGGATAAAGTGAGCCAACTTTGGTTCCTTTTGCAATAACCATATTGCCCTTTGATATACGAAAGGACTGAGCATAGAAGACCACCTTGTAACCAAGGTCATCAAGTTGACCAACTGACATCAAACTGCGTGATAACTGAGGTACATGGCGTACATTATGCATACTAAATTTTGAACCATCAATGAACTGCACAACCACATCTCCAATCCCCACAACATCACACTGGTAAGAGTCACCAAGTCTCACGGTACCAAGAGACTTTGCTGCATAATTAGAGAACCATTCTCTATGTGGTGTCACATGGAAAGAAGCACCAGAATCTAGCATCCAGGTGTGGGAAAGAGAATCAGCCATAAGTGCCTCAGATGGCACAGTACTATCAAGTGTCAACACATCAGCATCATCAGAAATAGCATTAATTTCTTCAATCTTCACAGTCGAAGTAGATGGTGCAGGTAACTGTTTAACATGCCCATCAACATTCTGTCCTTTACCTTTAGCATTCTTTAATGCATAACAGTCTTTCTTCATGTGTCCTTTCTTATGACAATAATGGCATTCAATATCCCTCTTCTTTTATTTACTTCTGCTCTTATTCCATTGACCATTCTTTTCCTTGTTCTTGCTCCTGCCACGTTGTTGATTCTTTCCTTGGTAAGAATCACAAACATTATATGCATCTCCACTCTGAGTGCCAACCATAGATTTTCTACGAATCTCCTCACTCAAGAGTGCTCCATATATGTCATCATAGACGAGTTTACCACCTGGTGCACTATTGCTAATAGCTCTGCAAAATGTATCCCATGATGATGGCAGGGTGCATAACAACAATATTGCTTTCATTTCATTGTCCATATCCATTTTCTGAGCCTGTAACTGGGAGAATATGGCATCAAAGTCATTTAGATGAGCAGCAACACTATCTGTGTCCTTCATACGAAGGTCATATAATTTTCTCATCAGATATACTTTATTTGATGCCATCTCTTTTTCATATGTATTGCATAACTTCTTCCAAAGCTCCTCTGCACTTTCACAGTCTAATACTGTGAAGTAAACATTATCTGCCAGGTGCAAGCGAATGGTAGACCTGGCCATTTCATCTAACTCATCCCAATCATCTTCATCCATGCCAGCAGGCTTCTTTGAAATCCCATTTACTGGCCTCCATTGCCTTCTTTGAATCAGCATATCTTTAATCTGATTCTTCCATAGAGCAAAGTTTGTGCCATCAAATTTTCGGATCTCAAAATGGTCTTTGCCCTGCAAGTTATAGCTCCTCCTCGCAACGCTAGCACTAGACCATGATCCACCGGATGTGACTGAGACCTCTGATGCCATGATAGTAGAGAACTGAATAGAATGATAATGGAGCTAGAAGAGTCCAAACACCAACAAATAAGTGTATCAAGGAGTAAATCGACCACTATATAGTTGACTAAACCAGAAATCTGGAAAAATTTTGCCAGAGTATCCTCTGCAAATTTAGCATATGACCAGTGTCAAAGTATCATAAAACTGCAAGTACTGACATGTCTACCTGCATAGTGAATCACTGACTCCACTGCATATAATCAGTTACCCAATAGAAGCCAACTAGGCTTATCGAGCACCTATGAGCAACTATCATACATCTCCTATGGCGAGGCTGGGTAAGTCTTCCACCTGCATCACCGAAGAGACCCCGACATCTGGGTGTCTCCCAGTTAAGAAAACCTCACCACAACCCTCTTTATCAAACGTAAAAGGCTTTATGCAAAGAACGTAACCGCTATATCAATGCCCACATGGACGTACATAAGCGGTATCCATAGAAGCGGTATCCAAGGCTTACGACTAAGGCGGCGACCAAGGCGGCGACCAAGGCATAGACCTTGGCATACCTTGTCATCCGAGTCACCGAAGTCACCGTTGGCGCCCTTGGCTGCGCGCGAGGGAGGACCTCAACGATCAAGGAATATAGAGGTTCCCGGTACTTCCCGGGAGGTCACCCATCCCAGTACTGTTCCCCCCAGAGCTCGCTTAACCGTGGCAATCTCTTGCCACTAAGCTACACTCTCGTGGTGTTTGAAGAAGGGGAAAGACTAAGGTTGACATTACCTTGAACAAGTTTTGGTCCCTCAAAGCTTCATTTTTGCTTTTAAAGCCTATTTCTGAAGCAATTTTGGGGTGTTTTTGGAGCCATTTCGGAGTACTTTCGCACGTAGTTCTCTTCACACAGGTCCAAGAACATCAAGAAGAGTGTTCCTTGTACTTCTCAGACAATAAATATCAACCTTTGGGGCTGTATTTTCAGCCACACTCGTAAAACTACAGGTTTCTCGAGGGGTTTTCAGTTTTGGTGGGAGCAGTCGCTGCAAATTTATGCAGGTTTTTAAAGCCTAAAACATCAGAGTTGACAGACACTTGCAAGTGTTATTGGCTAGTATCTTTACATTTAGCTCATAGGACAATTCAACCACTAACTACACCCACAATGATCGAGCACTCACTGACTAACTAACTTGTCACTAAAAACTCATGTTAATGTTGTAATGGGGACACATGACCACTTGGTGTCCATTTGCAATGTTAACATTCATTTGTATATTCCCACAGAATCGGTGACCAGTTCTTTCAAGATGGCCGAGGCTGCAGGAACAAGCTCCCAGGCAGGCACCAATCCTCAGATTGTAGACATTGAAATTCTCCCTATTGAGGAGGAGTTGAAGGAAAGACCCCAGGCATTGAGAGCATTACATGTCATACCTATTCAGAATCCTCCCCAAGGTCACACATCACCCGTAAGCAAAAACTCGCATTGGTTCAGTGACATGGTAGGACCTCTTGGAGAAGGCATTATTTGTGGGAGGCAGAAATAGAGTTCAACGGATGTTGGGGTCGGTATCACTTCTTTACCAGAGAGTTTGAGAGGCTTCAGAACAATGAAGGGTTGAAAACGATATGGAAGAAGGCTAGACTATATGATTACTTCAAAGCCCAGTTACCAAAGCCGGACTTTCTACGGTGTTCATACTTGATTAGCACCCTCACTCCCAGCAAAGAGAAAAAGGGGTATAGCACTTTTGTCCTACCATCCCTTACAAGCGGTAATGAATTGAAGCACTTCAAATTGACGAACAATTTGGTGAGGGAAGCTCTCGATATGAAAGGTATGCACATCCCCACAGAGAAAGAGACAATGATCCCATACAACATGAAGAACAGGAACTTGACTAAACTGAAGGACATGGTGGCAATGACACCAACTATTGCCATTCACCTCCGAATGTGCATGCAACATTTCGCTTTCCCTGCTCAAGAGAGATTCATGATGCCACCCAAGAAGATTTGGTTCAGTTTGTACTTAGCAAATGCCTTCAATCTAACCATCAACATGCCTCATTGGATTATTGACCAAATACACATGGCACATCAATGATGGTATAAGATGCAGAAGTCGGTACTTTATGGGTGTTGTGCTCTTACAAGAATTGTTTACCGATGCTTGGCATATGATGTGCCAATTCAAAGAGCACTTGTGTGGACTAGGGTGCAAGAATTTCAACGAAGACTATGAGCCGTAGGGCCTCCATCCAAGAAAATGAGGGGAGCGGTTCAGATGCCTTGTGCACAGGCCCGAGGTGCTACATTGACACCAGAGACAACTCCACGACTTCCAAGGCGGGTGTAGCCTTTCACCATCAGATTACCAAGGCCCAATGCAGAAGGACCTAATTTGGTGTTCCCACCCATACCAACTGATTTAGAATTCCCTCATGGCTTCACACTAGAGGATCTAACTGATGAGGAGATAGCAAGAATAATCAATGCAACGAATTTGGAAGTGGAAGGAGAGCAAGTAAGTGGGCAACAGACAGTCACGGACCAACCCCATCCAACCCAACCAGAAGTCATTGAAGTAGAAGAAGATGAAGAGGAGACTGCAGAAGAGGAGCAAGAGGATGAACAAGAAGCTATCCAATGAAGAAGAGCATGAACATGAGCAAGAAGTTGTACTGGAACTTGAAGGTGCCCCTGCTTATATGAAGTAATTGAAAAGACTGTATGATACCAGATGGCATTCCTGCAAGCGCCACGCATGGGAATATATTTCAACCTACCTGGAGGATATGCCTACTTGAAACATACCCCGATATGGTACACACTTGGAATAACATACCTTTATACATCAAGTATAACCCATGCTACTGCCCTGTCTTTCGGCAAAGGTCATGGCCAAAGTACACTAAAACAGTTTTGACAGTTAACGGATGTAGCAAATGGCTAAACTATGTGTACTTGGCACCACCTCGTGGCAACCCACGGTTGCTTATATGATTTCAACCATTCAGCATTGGGCGATTAGATTCAAAAATGTACCCAATATCATGGCACAAATGTGCCTCAATATATTGGAACTAATGCTGGTTACATTCAGGACCTTTTGAAATGTCAAAGAACCTCATCTGTCGGCTCTCGTATTCAATGAAGGCAACCAAGATCTTGTTTATGATATGAGCATCACACCATCCATCAAATGTCGTCCATGCGTGGCATGATCGTATTAAGTATCTACCAGCCTGCTTCAAGCAAACGTTTGAGGAAATGTTTATCACGGGGTTCTGGGAATATCATTCAGAGATATTCATACCCAGACCATCTCATCTATTACAATTATTTGTGGTACAACAGGCTCTCCACTCAAACAAGCTACGTATGCCACATCCAAAGGTACTTGGGCCAGTAGACTGGGATGCCCTCCTCACCGACTTGGCAAAAGGTCTGAGATTAACAGAACACCACCTAGCGACAGATGTGGTGGAATACTACATCCAACGGACCAATTAACAAGGGTCTGTCAGAGACGACAGACGCGAGAGAGGGGGGAGTGTTGGCAGTGGTCAGGGAGGTCAAGGGCTTACAAGACAAGGGAGCCAACGAGAAGGGCCAAGCAGGCAAAGCAATCAAAGAAGATCTGGCAAATAGGCCATCATTTTTCTTGAATTAATATTTTCCAAATAGTGATTTTAGTCACTCCACACCATTGTAAATACCATTCCATCTTTTTGTAACTCCATTTTGTGCAAGCCAAGAAGTCCTTGAGCTTGAGGAGCATTAGAAGTACCTACCTATCAATTTTCATAATTTTATGAGCTCATTTGAGCCTCCAAACTAGCCTAGGAACCTGATTTTTAACTAGGTCGGACACTAGGTCTGGACAGGGCCAAAGCTAGTAAAAAACTATTAAAAGAGCTAGAGAGCTCATTTTTGAGGTTAGCTTGTTGTAGAATTGAACTTGTAAGAGCACTTTTGAGCAATCTAAAGAACTCCATTGTCTCTCTCTTTGTTTTACCGTGTGTGCGCGCGTGTGTGTATGTCTGTGCATGTTGGTGTGCTTCTCACTCACACACTTGTGCCATCACTTTTTCAAGGTCTTCATACCATCCTCACATCTTCCCGGATTGACATTAAAGGAGGTGCTACTCATCATTGAGCTACACATGCATAATAAAGCACGTGTTGCTTACTTGAGAAAGCAACTTGCAAATGCATGTATGACGAAAACATGAGTCAATGTATGTATGTGTTACATGCATCAAGGATTTGAAATATCAATTGACAAATATGGATGAGAACATTCTAGATGCATCACTAATTTCTACACTACTCAAAGGATTGTCAGAATCTCCTCAAAGCTTTGCTACTACTCTTCATTTGGTTGCAAAAGGAAATCCAAATATGTATATTTTTTATGAGGTAATGTCTCTTATGTTGCAAGAAGAACAATGAAGAGTGAATAGAAGTGGTTTGCTTGATGAAACACAAGTGCTTACTATTACACAAACGGGAAAAAGCAAGTATGGTTCAACTTTGGGTTCATCAATACCAAAGCCTCAATCTTCCTCTTCCACTTCTTCATATCTTGATGGTGACATGCAAAAGGAAAAGAGATGCAAGTATTGTTGAAAAGTTGTACATACCATTGATGAATGAGAAAACTTGCCAAGTATAATGAAAAGAAGAAAGAATCTAGGGTCTATTGTTGAGAATATATATAATGCAAAGAATAGCAAATAATGTTGATCAAAATGTTTGGGCATTGCATTGTTACATGTCATTATGATTCATCATCACATTCTACATGTATGATTGTGAATGAGGTTGATTCACATTGGTTTTTCAAAGCATATCACTTCATGCAAAATATTTTTTGCAATTTTGAAAGATGCATCAAAGGGAGGACATGTTTCATGTGCAAAAAACCTTCTTACCCTATTATTGGATTTGGATAAATTTAGCTCACTGCTCCAAGTGGAGATATTGTTACTCTCAAGAATGCATTGTATGTACCCGATATCAAGAAGTATTTGATTTCAGTTCCTACTAGCAATGTCGAGCTTCATGTACACTTTGTTGATAACAAATGTATGGGTCATGATTTCAAAAACAGTGATGTTACTGTGATGTCGGGGATATTATGCAATGTATTGGATCGCTTGGATACATATAAATGAGTTGCCTCAAATTCCTTTCTTACACATACTTCTTCTATGGCTGAAATAGAGTTATGGCATGCTCGTTTTGGTCATTTGAACTTCAATAGTTTGGTTTACTTTAAAAAGAAGGATATGATTATTTATTTGCCAACACTTGATTCCATTGAAAAGCATGCATGTGAAAGTTCTATAATTGGAAAAATGAATCCCTCTCCTTTTCCCAAAGATGGTGCTACACATGCTACACAAAAATTACACTTGTTCATAGTGATGTATGTGGTCTGGTCAAGACTCCATCTTTTGCCAAGAATGTATACTTTATTACCTTCATTGATGATGCAACAAACCATACTTGGGTGTATTCTATGAAAGTAAAGAATGAGGTATTCTCTTGCTTTAAAACTTCTTTTAGCTATGACTCAAAATTTTTATGGAGATAAGCTTTTGAATCTTTGCACAGATCATGGTGGTGAATACATGTCACATGAATTTAATGCTTTTCTTTGTGAAATAGGTATTGCACACCAATGTACAGTGCCATATACACCTAAACAAAATTGTGTTGTGGAGTGCAAGAATGGAACAATTGTTGAAATGGCATGATGTATGGTTAAAGAAAAACATCTTCTAGATAGTTTTTGGATGGAAGCAGTCATGTATGCAAAATATGTATTGAATTTTATCCTAAAAACACATTGAGAGTCATCACAACTTATGAGGCTTGGAATGGGCAAAAGCCAATGGCTAGTCATATGTGCATATTTAGTTGTTTGGCATATGCTCTTATGCCATCACAACCATGTCACAAACTTGATGAAAAGGCAAAAAAATGTATATTTGTTGGATACAGTAGTGAGAGTAAAGGTTATTTCTTATGCCATCCATTGTTGGACAAAATTATTGTAAGCCAATATGTGCTATTTGCTGAAAATTCAGGTTATCCTTTATTAGAATGAAAATGTCAGCCAACACTTAGTTCATAAGATGTATTTGATACAATCATGCCTTTGTTTCAAAGTGGTGTGCTTGACTATGTCCATGTGGGCCATCCAAATGAGATTCATAGAGCTAAAAAAAATTCAACCAAACATGGCCAGAAAATTTCAACCAAACATGACTAAAATTTCCCAAAATTGACAAAGAAATATGGCTGAAATACTCCAATCAAAGATGAATGAAAATTTGCAAAATGTATCACCACATATGGATCAAATTTAGCATGATATTCAACCCACCATTTTGATGATGCATTACATGAGGAATGCATGTCTATCAATGATGCACAATCTATGCCAAAACGGCTGTAAAAGACATTGCAAGTTAGCAAGTTGATAGATCTTTTACTTGGTAGATCAAGACCAAGCTCCCACCATGCATCAAGTGACTTTGTGGGTGTATCCCTTATTACAACCGCATGTTATGGAGAGTCACTCATGTTTGAAGATGAATATGATAATTCAAACTGAATGAACACAATGCAATTAGAACTAGATGCTATTCAGAAAAATTCTACTTGGGAGTTATGTGAATTGCAAGAAGGTAAGAATGCCATTGGTACTAAGTGGGTTTACAAAATTAAAGGAAATTAGATGGTAGAATTGATCTCTACAAATCTAAACTAGTTGCAAAAGGTTATGCACAAAAATATGGCATAGGTTGTGAGGAGACTTTTGCGCCTACTTCATTCATGACTACCATTCATTTTGTGATTGCATTGACTACCCATCATGGTTGGAAAGTGCATCAATTGGATATAAAAATATCTTTCTTGAATGGTTTTTTGCAAGAAGAGGTCCATGTGAAGCAACCTCCTAGATTTTTCCTTTGCATAAGGCTTTTATGGACTTAAGCAAGATCATGTGCATGGTATGACAAAATACATAAGCACTTGATTCATCTTGGTTTCACATGTATTCCAATTGAAAGCACACTTTATGTATGCAAAGATGGGGTTGATCTTATAGTGCTCATTCCTTATGTTGATGTCATTCTCTTGGCTGGTTGATGTGATGAGAAAATTGGCATGCTTATGGTTGATTTGCAATGTACTTTCGATGCAACATACCATAGCCTTTTGAGGTATTATCTTGGCATCCAAATTGTATCCGTTGAGGGGGGATTCTTATGCATCAAGCAAAATATATTGAGAAATTACTTCAACATTTTGGTTTTGATGATTTCAAGCCTATCTCAACATGAGTGGAAACATGATTAAGGTTCTCATTTGAGGATGCAAGTAATGCATTTGATATTTCTCTTTATCAAGAAGTTGCGGGATGTTTAATATATGCATGTAACACAAGGCCAGATATATGAAATGTTGCGATGGCAATGCACCATAGTGGATTCTCCTTCTTGAGCGCTCCATAATGATACCCTCACAATAGAACATCGAGATTCGAATCTTGCATAAAGTACTCCATGCAGGCCTGCAGAATATGCAAAAAAAACACAGTACACACACACAGACAAAGAGAGTGAGAGTGAGAGAGAGAGAGAGAGAGAGAGAACACAAATCTCTTATGTTGAACTTATAGTCTATGAATGACTAGAACACTATATTTTATATCGAAGAACATATACAAAATTGTCCAACAGCCATTTGGCCTTTCACATGGACACTAACGATAACAATATCCCACTAAATCCCAATATGGCTAAAGTGACTATGAGAGAAAAATGAATAAAGATAAAGAATTCATGAGTATAAGTATAGAAACTATACCCCCACCTGATGGGCATGTTAAACAGTATACAACTAACTATGTAAGTTCATGGATCAAGTAACCCCCATCAAGTGACAATAGTGCTAAAATTTATCCTGTAGTAGAGCTTTAGTCAAGGCATTTGCATCATTATCTTGAGTATAAGCCTTATAGAGAATAATGTGCTCAGTGGCTAAGCAATATCTAATGAAGTGATACCTCACCTCAATGTGCTTGGCCTTTGCATGATAGACCAGATTCTTAGCACAGGCAATGGCACTCTAACTATCACTGAGAAAATGAGGTACATGTTTAGGTAGACCCATATCACAAGCAAGATGAGAAAGCCACAATGCTTCCTTACATGCCTCACTTACTGCAACATACTCTGTTATAGTGGAAACAACTATACATTCTTGAAGAAGAGATCTCCCAGAGATAGAACCTCCAGCAAAATGAAAAATGTACCCTGATGTAGACTTTTGGTTGCCTACACAACCTGCATAATCAAAATCCATGTAACCAATAATGGATGCCTTCCCTGTACCCAAGCATAGAGACTTTTCCTTAGTGCCACTCAAATATCTCAAAATCATCTTGACCACTTCCCAATGCTTCTTACTAGAATTAGACATATATCTGCTCAACTCCCACTGCGCAATGTTGGGTCTCATAGCTACCCTAACATACATGAGACTACCAATAGCAGACTCATAAGGAATTCTAGTAATGAATTCCTTTCCCTCATTTGATTTGGGGCAGTCATCCTTACTCAATTTTGCATGTGGGTAAAGGTGTAGTCAATGCCCTTCCACCCTACATATTAAACTTATGAAGTACTTTGGATATGTACTCACTTTGAGACAAGTATATGCATCTTTTAATCCTATCACAAGTGATGCCCATGCCAATAATATGTTTTGCCTCCCTCAAATCCTTCATATCAAATGTCTTACTCAACTTCTTTCTGAGAATTGGCAAGTCATAAGAAGACTTCCTGGTAATCAACATGTCATCGACATAAAGTATCAAGCATATCAAGCTTCCATCTGAACATCTCTTTGTGTAGGGGACTATCTAAGTCCATATAATCTCTTCTTTAGCCTACAAACTAGAGTTTCTTTGCCAAGAACTACATAACTGTTGAGCAGGTCAATATGGTGACTTGAAAAAAATGGTGCATAGGTGGTGCACGTGGCCAAGGACATGGGTGCACAAGTAGTTTTCACAAGGGTCTTGCAAAAAAAGTTAAACACAAGTTGCAAGAAGGTATTTTTGAAGGGGTTTTAAGGCTTTTTAAGTGTTAGGGAAGGTCCAGATGAACCCTCCCTTATGCACACATTTTGTAGAAACTAAGGTCAAAAGTGGAAAAAATAAGAAGTGAATACGCAAAAGCCTATGTGTGGACCCCCATTTAAATTTTAATGTGGCCCACCATTTAAATTTTAGTTTTCCATAAAGTCAATAGAGGACAAAATAGGGAGTCATTGATCTTTACATGAGATGGTTCTTAGGATAACAAAATAAGCATCAAGATAGACACGTGGTTGAAGCGACATATGTAAGGGGAATGACACACAATAAAGGAGCATTCTTGGAGATAAACTAAGGGGATAACGAGCATACTCTACACTAGGAGAGCAAGAGACAGCAAGACACGCACACTTGGGTAGTTCATAGAGAAGCAAAGTGGGCAAGGAGAGAGATAAAGTTTACAAAGGATGTGACAAAGTATGGAGAGAGAGTCCACAGGAAGCAACTAAGGTGTGACAAAGTATTATCAAGGAGGTGTTGTAGGTAGAGTAGGGACCACTGTCTATATCTTACATGATGGCAACTATAGGTCACTAGATCCCTCGGTTAAAATCTATGCTAGATGTCGTGGCGCAAATGATGTTGAAGATTTTTGACATGATGCAAATTGTCTTCAAAACCTTTTGCAATACATAGGCCCCGCATATCACCCTTCTTTGCTTTGCAAATGGTAACTATGATCTCGTGTATGATATGAGCACAACCCCCAACATTTGTGTGGCTTATGCCTATCATAATGACATCCAATACCTCCCAAATTGCTATAAGCAAGCTTTCAAGGATATGTTTACTACAGGTTTCTGGGAGTATCACTATGAAGTGTTTGTTCCTAAACCCACACATCTTCTTCATTTATTTGCATGCAAGCAGACCATGTATTCATAATACTATACCACACCACACATAGAGATCCCCAATGCTATCAATTGGGATGCACCACAATTCGACCTTGCAAAAGGACTATGAGTACGAGAACATGAACTAACAATGGATATCCTCTAGTACTACATTGACCATCCTACCCAACAAAGGTCTATTAGGGATGACAGATGCAAGAGAGGGGGGAGTGTTGGTCAGCAAAAACAAGGACCCAATCTTCTTTCTCAATGTGTATTTTAGTGGGCCTTCGTACTCTATATATTACTAGTTGTTGGACGTCTAAAGCTTGCATTGTGGAACTCGACGACTCCCATGGTGCTATGCCTACTTTTTAGTATATTTTCAAATTGATTCAAGCTAATTGGAAAGAGTAAATCTCAAGCTATAAACGGACTATGGTCCATGGGCATTGGGCTATGTCCTTTTACAGTTGACCTTTAAACAGCTAAAAGAGAAAGGTGCATGATGCATCATGCCATCATCCATGGCGGCTGCCGTCACCCGTGCCCTGAAGAGTGCTGACTCGTGAGTACAGTAGCTTGCAAAGCTGATGGAGATTCGAGAATGCCTGTGTTTGGTCAGCTGGTCAAGCTGATCTTCTCGTTACGGAACTTACGAGCCATCATAGCTGACGGGCAGGCGACTGATAAACTAGACGACTAGGTCAGCTGAGCCAGTGCAGTCGTCACTGGTGAGTTGCGATCGTGACTCAAGTCTTGGCCGCAGGCCGCTATACCTTGCTGTCTTCATTCTCTCGAGTCTCGATTCAGCATCTCTCTTTGCACATACAATTCTTCTCTCGTCTGCCTGCCCCGCTTCGTTGCCCCTCCGTTAACCTAACTCGTTCCCTCTTGTTGACAGGAAGGATCTCCTCCTTTGGATTCCCTTCTGTGCGGGAACATGCCTGTTGCTCCTCCCTCATCCTTCTTATCTTCCATCCGCCATGCGTTTCACTCGTCCTCCCACCCTGGCCCTGCTGCTGTTGTCCCAGACGCGCCCCCCGGCCCATCCTTATCTGCCCGCGACCCGCAACGCATACAGCTCTACGAACCCTTCCACTCAAACCTCGCGAAGCGGTTCTCATCTCTACTCCCGACTGATGACTCTGCTTTTATTACGATGGATTTTCTGAAGCAGTTTTTGAATGCGATGCTCGCAACGCAGTCCGATCTCAAGCGTCTCATACCGGTACACTTGACTTCCCTTCCACATACTCAGGAAGCGATGATGGAGGATTTCTTGGAAAAAAGCGTCTATCTATTGGACGCATGTCGGGCCATCAAGCAGCAAATCTTGGATGTGGAGACTTCGCGTGGAATGCTTCAGGCAGTTCTCTCCTCCTTTCCTTTCAAGAATGGCGATCTCCGCGCTGCGCAGGTGATGAGGATGCAGAAGGCATTGGCAAGGCTATTGCACAAGGAGTTCAATGAGATTGAAGAACGTCAGGAGCGTCTGTACAAATCTTTTCAGCTCATACGCCGAGAGTCCAGGTCAGAGGTTTCAGGAGATGCGCCACAACGATGGAGATCTTGGAATGGGAGCAGTCGTTCGTCCATCCAGTCCTCAACACCACAAGCCTCCAAGCTGCTGCACACCATGTCTGCCTCGCTCGTAATCCCTAGAGTAACCACAGGAAAAGAAGATGAGGATCTTTGCGCTGCTGTGCACGCTGTTAATGCGGCTTCCGTTTTGGTCCTGGGCATAATCACTGCTACCTTTCCCAATATGGAGAAAACCAGTGTTCCGATCATACTGATTCCGCGTCAATACTCCTGGGCGCCTTCCTTGTCTCAACTGCAAGTCACGGTTCAGGAGGAGTCGAAGCGCGCAGGGGTATGGGAGCTTGATCAAATTGACACCATTGAACAGAGATTGTTTGACCTTATGGATGGGAACGATTGCACCCTGGGAGAAAAGGCAAAGGAGGAGATCAAGAACCTTTTGAAACAGCTTAAACAGTACGTGGATGAACTAGAAAACGACCTGACACTTATTTACTCGCAGGTGATGGATTTTTACAACTGTGTTATTTCTTCAAGGATGGAGGTTCTGGACATGCTTAGCATGCTCAGGGCATAGGAGCAGCGCATCATCATTTTCTCATGGAGGAGCCCGAGGAGGTTTCTGTCATTGAGCTTTCACAGCACACCCAGAAGAGCTGGACAAGGTCTGAGGAATACCTCGTGGACGAGATTGATGCATATGTAATTGAATCAATTCACAATATCATAGAGATTGAATATCTCAGCATGAAGCATGTTGGTCTGTATATGCACGGATTTTCATAAAAAAACAGGTTGCAGTTTGGAGGTGAGATGGATCAACAGAGGGACAAAAAGAGGGGCAGGCTTCCAGTACATCAGAACTCTGCACTCTTACGACATTGCATTACGTCCCTGCCTTACCAATCATGGATTTGGACACGTGTTTTGTAGATAGACCACCGGTCTTTTTTCCTTTTGGCCACCTTGTGATTTGTTTTTCAAGTTTATTATCCTGGCTTGTAAATCTCTTGGAAACATGAACTCAGCCTCCATCTGTGTCATTTGTAAATGTCATGTATTATAACCTTTATCATTCATTTAGCTTTGATTCGATTTGAGGAGCATATTCTACCATAGCAGCTTTCTTTACATTCTATTGAATAACAGCTTAATGCTTCCTTTTTATCATGAACAGATATGATTCTTTTAGTCAGTACAGTGAACCATTGCAGAGGTAATACTAGCTAACTTCGATCTATATCTGAGGCTGTTTATATCCGTGTCAAAGTATATTCTACCATAACAGCTTTCTATACATTGTATTGGATAACAGCTTAATGCTTCCTATTTATCATGAACAGATATGATTCTTTTACTCAGTACAGTGAACCATTGCAGGTGTAATACTAGGTAACTTCGATTTACATCTGAGGCTGTTTATATCCGTGTGCTGTGCTAACAGATTTTGTGTATGATGTAGGCTGGGAGAGTTTTCTTTTTCAAGTGTTAACAGTATTGAGGAGATGGATTTGATTATGAAGAGAGATAAGCTTGCATATCTTGTGTGTGTGTGTGTATGTGTGTCTATGTCTCTCTCTCTCTCTCTCTCTCTCTCTATATATATATATATATATATATATATATATATATATATATATATATTAAAGGAAAGGAGTTTGAACTTGCCATTTGCTCTTCTTCATAGCTTGAATTAATTACAAGTATAATGTGAAGGACATAATACCTAGATGACCCCTGAACCCCGACAAGCAGAGTTAGAATGCTTAAAACCTTCTAGGAATGAACAAAGCCCACAGGCTTGCGAAGGGTAGGAACTAGAGAGAGACGACCCTAAGGCTTGATGAGGGGACTTGGTTTGAGTTCAAATTGACCCTTGCCACAACGAGCACAATTTTTCCCATAGTCAACATAGTCCTACAAAAGCACCCGAAGGTCAACAATTCTCGGAAGGGAGCTCGCTTAACATTTCATCATAGCAAATTTTCTCATGTTTC
>CM035440.1:19904611-19969611 GCA_020310875.1 Ceratopteris richardii | reverse complement strand
TCAAAATCAATGCCTCTTTCGTGTGCATAACCCTTTGTGCAACAAGCCTAGCCTTATATGTGTCAATTGTTCCATCAAGCTTATGCTTCAGCTTGTATACCCACTTACTGCCATAGGCCTTCTTGCTGGGAGGCAAGTCACATAAAGAACAGGTACTATTTTTTATGATAGCATCATATACTGATTTATGACATGATCATTTGCTTTAGAGTACTTGCAAAATAATTTTTATTTTCTGTTTTCTTATCGTCTCTGTCATCCTTCTTTGATTGTGTAGAATTAGCAGATTTATGCTTACTAGTAGAAGAGCTCCATTTACCTTTTCCCTTCTGGCTAGCTAAGAAAGCTTGATCTGCAACACACATAATGGACCTGTTCTTTGTAGATTGATCTTCCTCCAATAGAACAAAGACTAACTCCTCAAATATTAAGGCATTTGGATTGCCTTTCATCATCAAATGAAGAGTAGAAGCAAAACTCTGATATGAATCGGGACGACCATTTAGAACACTTTGCACAAGTGAACTATCAGGCAAGACTTCATCAGCAGAAATCAAGTGTTCCTTTGAATCTTTGATCTTTGTCAAAAATCTGTCCATGGAATCTCCTTCATTCATGTGCTCACTCTCTACTATTTTCAGAGGTAAGCAACACGAGCCTCATTCCTTGCATGGTATAAAGTGGTAACTGTATCCCACACATCCTTAGTTGTTTTGCAAGAGTGAATGTGAGGAATAATGGCACATTCGATAGACAATTCTATCAACACATGTGCCTGAGCATCTCTTCCATCCCAACAAATTTTCTCTGCAATAGGTACAGGAAACACCGCAACACGAACATGAATCTATAGAATATCACCATCTTCATTGCCATCTACATCACCTTTAGTACCTGTATTTATAAGTGTAATAGGACGTTTTTCAATACCTTGCACAATATTCCATAGTCCTTTTGCGACCAATAAATGATGCATCATATAAGCCCATAATGGGTAATTCATACCATCCAACTTATCTTCAATAGCCAACATATGGAATACATCACTACGTTCAGCCATGGCCATTGACTAAAATACCATGATGCAAAAAATTGACTCTATCTCAAAAAGTTGAACAGAACTCTCCTATTGAGTTCTACTAAACATGTAGTAGACTTCAAGACTCTTATATTGGCGAACCAAAACTTGTATATATCTTTGGAAGAAAAACAAGAAATGGCCTACACAAGTGCTAAGATAGTGCATTCGAAGGTCGAAACGAGCTCAGATTGCGATTTTGGCACCAAATTTCGTGCAATTTTGAGACTAACTAGAGGGGTGTCAATGATGCCCTAGATGAAGCGACGACCTCCTTTGATACCAATTGTTGGAGTTTGAGGTCTGATGAAGCACGCGAACAGCACAAGGAAGAAGAAGAAGCTTGGAGCACAACACACAATACTGAATGTATTACCACTAGAATGTACAAAGATCAGTGACCCATTAGGGCAATAGGCATATATACAAGCCGAGGGAAAAAAAACATCCTAAAGAGGGAAAAAAGTGCCCCGGTGGTACTAGTGTGTTCATATACATCACAACCTAAATATATCAACACCTTGGAGATTTTGAGTTAACAATTTCCTCATGGGTAAGGCACTATGGGGATTAGTTAGTGGAGTTGATCCTAGGCCTCAGTATGCAAAGACATTCACTCAAGCACAAGAAAGGGAAGTGAATGAGTGGATTGAAAGAGATAGGAGAGTCATATTTATCTTATATCAACACATTAGTAATAGCATGAGCGGTCACATTGAAGACTTGGAATCATCTAAGAAGGTGGGGGGAGGGATTTGGAGAGATTCTAATCCATTTCCATGAAGGCACGAAAGATTAAACTCAAGATGGAGTTGAAAAACTTAAGGGAGGCTTTAAATAGCAGTTTCAATGATTTTATCCTCAAGGTAAAACAACTTGCAAATGCCTTAGGATCAATTGGCAACTCCATCGAGGATGATGATTTAGTAGCTCATACACCAAATGGGCTGAGGGATGATGACAACTGGAGGCCATTCACTACCTCAATATATGTGAGGGACTCATTACCACATTTTGAGCAATTAGTAACATTCATGGTGACTAAGGAGATGAACCTCAATGGAGGTCATTCAAACGGTAATGAAGCCCAAGTCTTTTATGCAAGTAAAGGTAAAGGAATGAGAGTTGGACACAATGGACAAGGTAGAGGTAGAGGAAGATCAAGCAATGATCAAGAAGGTTCAAGTAAAAGTTATGGAGCAAGGGGGAGAGGAAGAGCTAGAGGAAGAGGAGGTTGACTTCAAGGAAGGGACTACACAAAGGAATGCTATAATTGTCGCGATCCGGGCCACTTTGCAAGGGATTGTTACTCAAAGGTGTTGGGAGAGGATGGTTGGATGCACTCAGAGATTGAGTAGGTGCTGCTAAACCTGCTTCACACCAGCCCTCTTTGACTCCAGGAATGCTTAGTACACTTAATTAGCTTTCAAATGATACCAAGAAAGCATATATGTACTTTGCAAATGATATGTGTAATGATCAAATCAAAACAGACTACTTGAGACTTCAAAAATCCAAGAAAACTTGCTATTTTGGTATTGACACCTGCTCAGTCTTTCACTCAGTATGACCAGCACACTTACAATTGATCAAATTCCTTCTGGACATATTAAATTAGCTTAACAAGCTACCATTTGCAAGTGGAATAATTCAAATTGATAAACTATGCACAGAGAAATAACTTTAGCAAGTTTATGGTCACTCCCGACTTTTTCGGAGATGTGCAGACAAATACCAGAGACTGCTTCGAAGACGATTTCTTGAAAATGGCTGAACCAAACTTCTTCAAACTTTGTAGTCTTGTAGAATTCTTTGAGCTGGTTCCAACAAACTTTGAATCACTTGATTTGGTTGAGAAATCACCAAGGTATGGCCTGTTGAAGTTGACAGACTTGGAGGTAGACAACTCAGAGAACACAGAAGTAATGAATGTAACTCTTTCTATTAATTCACATGAATGTACAATCTCATTGGCATTATAAGCATAGCCTAATGAGTTGGAGAGGTGAGGTCTAAGATGTAGTACACTCACACACTCAGATACAAAAGAAATGAACTCGGGAGATGACTCATCAACCCGCGAGTTTTGTCTTGAGTTTTATATGTGTAGGAAGTAAGTTTGAATTTCAAATTCAAATCTAAGGCTCCCTATAATCACTCATCTAAAAGTGGGGAGATATTCTCTCCACTTATACATTCTAATTTCCACGAATCCAATCAAGTAGGTGTGATCATTTACATGTCAAGTCATTCAGACTTTTACAAGGGGTAAAGAAGTAGGAACTTGTAAGCATAAGTTCACATGGTCCTTTCTTCAAGTGAATTAAGTTTCCAAGGTTTCAAAACCAAGTTTCCAAGGTTCCAAGCCAAGTGTGTGATGGCTTGAATTGCACCAACAGCTCCCCCTCAAGCCAAACACTTTGGCTTAAGTCTTCATCTTCAATCTTCAACTACATCATGCAATCCAATCATGGATTTGAATCTGCATAACTTGTTTCCATCCAAAGCTTTAGTGAGTAAATCTGCACATTGCATGTTAGTGGACACATAAGTCAATTGAATGTCTTTGCTAAGCAACTTTTCTCTCACATAGTGGTAATGAACCTCTATGTGTTTTGTCCTTGCATGATATATTGGATTAGCTGCAAGATGAAGAGAACTTGTGTTGTCACCAAAGATAATTGGTGGCCTTGTATATAGGCCTAACTCTGTATACAAAAGCTTTAACCAAATAGCTTCTTGAGTGGCATTGGCTAGCCCTCTATACTCTGCTTTAGTAGATGACAAAGCTACTGTAGGTTGTTTCTTGGCTGACCAAGAGATGGGTTTATCACCTGCAAAACATATGTATCCTGATGTGCTTCTCCTGTCATCTTTGCATCCTGCCCAATCTGCATCTGAGTATACTTTAATGTCAATATCTGATGTATAAGGAAAGTACAAACCATGGTTCTGAGTTCCCTTTAGATACTTCAAGACCTTCTTTGCTGCCTCTAGGTGAGGTACCCTTGGTTTGTGCATGAATTGGCTTAGCACACTAACTCCATATGCTATGTCAATTCTGGTTAAGGTAGCATAATTCAAACTACCAACCATACTTTGGTATCCTGTAATGTCTTGGACTTCATCACCTTCATGAGCACTAAGCTTTAGGTTGACCTCCATTGGAGTGCTTGAGACTTTAGCTTCCTGCAAATTAAATTTCTTCAACATATCCTGAACATACTTCTTCTGAGTGATATATATACCTGAATTAGTATAAACCAATTCAAGACCTAAGAAGTATTTTAATAATCCAAGATCAGTGATCTTGAATTCCTTCATCATCTGTCCCTTGATGTGTCTAATCCCACTGACATCATTACCTGTAATGATGATGTCATCAACATAAACACAGAGATAGATTACCTCTGAATTGTTCCTTTTGATAAACAATGATGTATCTGCCTTGGGGAGATATTCTCTCCACTTATACATTCTAATTTCCACGAATCCAATCAAGTAGGTGTGATCATTTACATGTCAAGTCATTTAGACTTTTACAAGGGGTAAAGAAGTAGGAACTTATAAGCATAAGTTCACATGGTCCTTTCTTCAAGTGAATTAAGTTTCCAAGGTTTCAAAACCAAGTTTCCAAGGTTCCAAGCCAAGTGTGATGGCTTGAATTGCACCAACAAAAGGATAGCCAAGGAGGCTATAAGAAGAATCTAGGGAACTTTGAAAATACTTCAAATACATTAGAGAATGATAAATATCTTATCCACAATGCAGAGAATTGGTAGGAAAGAAGGCATAGACACCACATGTACATCGATAGTGGATGTTCAAATCACATGAGCTGCAATAGAGAAATGTTTTGCAATTTGCATGAACCAAGCACACAAACACATGTAGAAATAGAGGATGACATTGAGCATGGGATCACACACACATAGATGATTTTCCTTTGGATGAAAATCAGAATGCAAAGTGTCTTAAAGATGTGTTACACGTTCCCACAATCACAAAGAATCTAGTATTAGTTGGAAAGATGGTTGAAAGAGGGTATATAGTCAAGTTCAACAGCAAAGGTTGCTCTATGGAAGATCCAAAGCAAGGATACAAGTTGATAGCTAAAGGCAAGAAGAAAGGAAGACTATTCACCATGGAGGTAAGATTAGCCTCATCACATACACTCTATTTGACATTTGGTAGCAAGCAAATAGCTCAATTGGATTTGTGGCACAAGAGGATTGGACACATAAACCTTCAAAAGGTGAAGGATATGTGGTAAGGGTTCCTCCAAATTCACACTCTAAAAGTATGCTACATTTGTGTGAGACATGTCAATTCAGGAAGGAGGCAAACTTCCATTCAAGAAGAGTACAAAAAGGAGCAGATTTCCATTAGACCTCATTCACACCGATGTATCGAAACCAACCAAGGAGCTCTCATTTGGAGGGAATATGTATTTTGTTAGCTTATTTATGATCACACAAGAATGACATGGTTGTATTGCATGAAGTCAAAGGCTGAATTGTTTATTCACTTTAAAGTTTTCAAAGCAATTGTCCAGAAGGAGATGGGAAAGTACAAAAAGATTCTTAGATATGATGGAGTAGGAGAATACTTCTCCAAGGAGTTTTTTGAATTCCTAAGTCATAATGGAATCAAAAGGCAATATAAATGCAGATATGCACTCCAAAAAAATGGGATTGTAAAGAGAAAAATTAGACATATAGCTAAAGTGGCAAGATCGATGCTCAACAAGATGCATGTGCCCAATTTCTATTGGGAAAATGCAACAAGTCAACCATCTACATTATGAATAGCTTCCCACTTCACGTGTACATGCTTTAAGTCCATATGAAGCATGTTATGGTAAGAAAGTAGAACTATCTGTTAAACTCACTGTCTCTGCTGACAACTTACGACCAGAAAATAGGGATTACAAGGAAGGGTTTCTTGGATGGGTCATACAGTTACCTGGAGACTAGATTATTTTCCACGACAAACTTATAGATTAACACTATAACAACATCAACAATATACTTGTAGGAATTCACACAGATAACTTAATACTTCCAGTAGTCGTCCACTTTATAGAATTAACTAGTAGTAGAATCACTCGTACAATCACTGCGTGTACATAATCACTTGCAAATAAACTTAACCGCAACATTAACTTAACAGATCCCACAAAGATTACATTAACAGTCAACACAAAAAAAAGCAATAAGAGCAGAGACATATAATTAGAAAAACATCATTGCGCTAAGAATCTGCAAGCCGACCGAGTCATACTGACTCATTACCTCCCTTCTTCTCTGGGTGAAACATTTGTTTCATTAATAGATAGATGAAAAGTTATAATGATTCAATAAGTAGTTTCATCGAAAACTAAAGAATTACAAAAATAATTATTGCCTCACTACACTGCCTAACATGACCACACACGGTGGACTCGAACCCCTAACTAAAGTAGTGTTCATCAGTAATGCCTTGTAAGTACAAACCATGGGCTTCTTCAAAACTGTTAGAGTTAGACCTCTACAGAAGCATGTGAACAACATACGGAAGAAGAAGAAGCTTGGAGCACAACACACAATATTGAATGTATTACCACGAGAATGTACAAAGATAATTAGCTTGTTAGGGCAATAGGCATATATACAAGCTGGGGAAAAAAACCTCCTAAAGAGGGAAAAAAGTACCCCAGTGGTCCTAGAGTGTTCACACACATCACTACCTAAATATATCAACAAATCCCCCCTTGGGAGAGATGCGGTGAACAAAGAGCTGGCACTCATGTATAAGGAAGTGCCAAGCTATGTGGAATCAATCCACAAAAAAAAGTAAGCCCAAAGCATTGCAGAAAGCTTCAAACTTCTCCCTAGGCAGAGTCTTCGTGAAAAGGTTTGCAATGTTCTCTTGCGTGGGCACATATGCCAAGCTAATCTCTCCAGCAGAGAACCTCTCCTTGATGTAACGATAATGTACCTCAATGTGCTTAGTGCAAGCATGGAACACAGGGTTCCTCGAAATTGCCAATGTGCTCTAACTATCAGTGAAGATGGTGGTGGCAGAAGATTGACCAACACCCAAATCAGCCGTAAGGTGTCTAAGCCACACATACTCAACAATCGGTGTGAAAGCTTCCCTATACTCAACCTCACAACTAGAAGTGGCCATAGTAGGCTACTTCTTTCTCAACCAAGATATACATGAGCTACCAAGCATGAAGCAAAAGCCACTAGTGGACACACGATTGTCATATCAACCAGCCCAATCAAAGTAAAAAAAATCATTCAAATACGGAGGTAGTGATCCCCCCTTGGGATAAAAAAATCCAAGTAGCCGAGTACCATGCAAGTAGCGAAAGATGCACTTAACCGCCTACCAATGCTTGACACTTGGGCAATGTGTAAACCTGCTTATCTATGAGACAACAAACTAAATATCTGTCCAAGTAATGCATAAATAATAGCCTACTGATAGAGAAGAACATCAAATGCATCTCCAACATAATGAAGACTCAATTGTAAACCTGTCTCCATAGGAGTGGTGATAGGTTTACAATCTTCAAGGCCAAAACGCTACAATAATGTGTCAATATATTTCATTTGACACAAATCCATTCCACCATCAACATGCATAAATTGAATGCCCAAATAATGATGCAAATGCCACAAATCAGACATTTCAAATGAGGCATGCAAATCAACCTTGAAATCATCAATATGCTTCTCATGAGGACTAGCGAGCATCATGTCATCAACATACACAAGAATGATCAGAAGCCAATCATTAGCATGCTTTACATATAAGGTGCTTTCAGTTGGAGTGTTCTCAAAACCATGTGCAATCAGATAGGGATGTATTTTTTCATACCAAGCACGTGGTGCTTGCTTTAAACGATATAATGCCTTCTTTAACCTGCACACCTAGTTTTAATGCCCTTTCTTCACAAAGCCATGGGACTAGCACTAGGTTGTCCTCCTATAAAAAGAGGCAATAAAGTATCATACATGTCTATTGAGCTAATAGATGTCTCCTTAGTACATGAAAGTAGTGGCTGAATAACATCTTCCACAAAAACAACATCACAGCTAACCAGAATGGAGATGCCAAACGACCAAAAACACGTAGATGAGCAACCGATGGCTTGCGATCATGCCAAGCCTCATATGGAGTGATAGACTATAGTGCTTTAGTGGGACACCTATTAAGTACATATGCTACACACATGAAAACCTCAAGCCAGAAAGGTAAAGCCTGACTCTTGACCATAGACCTTGCGTTCTCCATGAGTGACCTGCTCTTTCGTTCAGAACTATTATGGTTAGTGTCCATGTGAAAGGCCAAATGTCCACTGGACACTTCTTTGTATATGTTCTTTAATAAAACGTATAGTGGCCTGGTCAGTCATAGACTGTAAGTTCGACCGCATTTGTAAGACCTAAGAAGTCTATCTTCATGCTCCCTGTATACTGTGTTTTTTTGCATCTTCTGCAGTCTCTGTGTGGAGTATCATGTGTGACCTTAGGAGCTCGGTTTTCCACTCCGAGGATATCCTCGTGGAGATCGCGAAAAAGAGAGAGCTGAGTGGTGCATCGCCATCGAAATACTTCACTAGTATTAGAGCAGTTCGACGCAAAAGTTATGTTCCTTTTGTGCGAGCGAAGTGAGCACCCCTCCCCCCCCCCCGCTTTCTCCGCAACAAAAGTTCCTTTTGTGCAAGCGAAGAGAGCATCCCCCCGGATTTCTCCAAGGCTTAGGACTAAGGCGGCGACGAAGGAGTCACCGAAGTCGTCATTGGTGCCGTCGGCTACACACGAGGGAGGACCTCAACGATCAAGGAATATAGAGGTTCTCGATACTTCCCAGGAGGTCACCCATCTGAGTACTATTCCCCTTGGAGCTCACTTAACCGTGGCAATCTCTTTCCACTAAGCTACACTCTTGTGGTGTTTGAAGAAGGGAAAGACTAAGGTTGGAATTATCTTGAACATGTTTTGGTCCCACAAAGCTTCATTCTTTGCTTTCAAAGCCTATTTTTGAAGCATTTTTGGGGTGTGTTTTGGAGCCGTTTTGGAGTACTTCCGCACATATTTCTCTTCACACAGGTCAAAGAACATCAAGAAGAGTGTTCTTTGTACTTCTCCGATATTCAATATCAACCTTCGGGGCTATGTTTTCAGGCACACTCGTAAAACTATAGGTTTCTTAAAAGATTTCAATTTTGCAACTGTTGCAAATTTATGCAGGTTTTTTGAGCCAAAAACATCAGAGTTGACAAACACTTGCACGTGTTATTGACTAGTTTTTGGGCTGTGCATTCAGCCTTTTAGTGGTGTTTTACTACATATATTGAGCACACACATTATGTATGCTTCTATGGATACCGCTTATGTACGTCCATGTGGTCATTGATATAGCGATTACGTTCTTTGCATAAAGCCTTTTACATTTCATGAAGAGGGTCATGGTGAGGTTTTCTTAACTGAAGACACCTAGATGTCAGGGTCTCTTCGGTGATGCAGGTGGAAGACTTACCTAGCCTCGCCATAGAAGATCTATGATAGCTATTCATAGGTGCTCGATAAGCATAGTTGGCTTCTATTGGGTAACTGATTATATGCAGTGGAGTCAGTGATTCACTATGCAGACAAACATGTGAGTACTTGCAATTTTATGATATTTTGACATTGGTCATATGCTCATTTTGCAGAGGATACTTTAGAGGATACTCTAGTAAAATTTTCCTAGATTTTTGGTTTTGTCAACTATACAATGGTCGATTTACTCCTTGATACACTTATTCGTTGGTGTTCAGACTCTTCTAGCTCCATTATCATTCCATTTAATTCTCTACCATCATGGCATTAGAGGTCTCAGGCACATTCGATGGATCAGGGTCTAGTGCTAGTGTTCGGAGGAGGAGCTATAACTTGCAGGGCAAAGACCATTTTGAGATATAAAAATTTGATGGCACAAACTTTTCTATATTGAAGAATCAGAATAAAGATGTGCTGATTCAAAGGAGGCAATGGAAGCCAGTAAATGGAATTTCAAAGAAGCCTGCTGACAAGGATGAAGATGATTGGGATGAGTTAGATGAAATGGATAGGTCTACCATTCGCTTGCACCTGACAGATAATGTTTACTTTACAGTATCAGACTGTGAAAGGGCAGAGGAGCTTTGGAAGAAGTTATGCAATACATATGAAAAAGAGATGGCATCAAATAAAGTCTATCTGATGAGAAAATTATATGACCTTTGTATGAAGGACACAAATAGTGTTGTTGCTCATCTAAATGAGTTTGATGCTATATTCTTTCAGTTACAGGCTCAGAAAATGGATATGGATAATGAAATGAAAGCAATATTGATGTTATGCACCTTGCCTTCATCATGGGATACATTTTGCACAGCTATTAGCAATAGTGCACCTAGTGGTAAACTTGTCTATGATGACATATGTGGAGCACTCTTGAGTGAGGAGATTCATAGAAAATCTATGGTTGGCACTCAGAGTGGAAATGCATATAATGTTCGTGATTCTTACCAAGGAAAGAATCAACAACGTGGAAGGAGAAAGAACAAGGAAAAGAATGGTCAATGGAATAAGAGTAGAAGTAAATCAAGGAAGAGGGATATTGAATGCCATTATTATCATAAGAAAGGACACATGAACAAAGATTGTTATGCATTCAAGAATGCTAAAGGTAAAGGAAAAAATGTTGATGGGCATGTTAAACAGTTACCTGCACCATCTACTTCGACTGTGAAGATTGAAGAAATTAATGCTATTTCTGATGATGTTGATGTGTTGACACTTGATAGTATATGCCAACTGAGGCTCTTATGGCTGATTCTCTTTCCCGCACCTGTCTGCTAGATTTTGGTGCTTCTTTCCATGTGACACCTTATAGGGAATGGTTCTCTAATTATGCAGAAAAGTCTCTTGCTACCATGAGATTTGGGGAGTGTGATGTTGTGAGCATTGGAGATGTGGTTGTGCAGTTCATTGATGGTTCAAAATTTACTATGCATAATGTACACCATGTACCTTATTTATCACGCAGTTTGATGTGAGTCGATCAACTTGATGACCTTGGTTACAAGGTGGTCTTTTATGCTCAGTCCTTTCACATATCAAAGGGCAATATGGTTATTGCAAAAGGAATCAAAGTTGGCTCACTTCATCCTTTATTTCTATCACAGAAAGAACACTTATTAATTGTTACTGAACAGCCTATGGCTTGTATTTGGCATGGTCGTTTGGGCCATATATCTCGTAGTGGAATGGAAAATCTTTCTTGTTATGGCTACTTACCTGTGTTATCTCTCTCTGATTTTTCAATTTGTGAGCATTGTCAATATGGAAAGCAAACTAGAAATGTGCATAGAACGCACATTGAATCTTCAATTCAGCCTTTAGATCTCATTCATATAGATGTGTGTGGTCCTATGCGGACTAGGTCCTTAGGTGGTTCTCTTTACTTTGTCACTTTCATAGATGATGCTACTATAAAATTTTGGGTATATCCTATGAAAACGAAGGATGAGGTATTCCCTACTTTCAAAAAATTGCTTGCTTCAGTTGAGACTGAAAAAGGAACTAAGCTTAAGGCTTTACATTCAAAAAATGGGGGTGAGTATACCTCACATGAATTAAGCATTTTTTGTCAGTCTAAAGGGATTTGTAGAGAGTTTACAAGTCCTTATACCCCAGTACAGAATGTTTTAGTTGAGAGGATGAATAGAACTATTCAAGATATAGTAGTCTCTATGTTGCATCATGCAAACCTCTCACAAGGTTTTTGGGCAGAAGCAATTGTTGGAATTTGGGGCCCCAGGATCATTCCAAACTTGAGCATATGCAACTTAATTAACCAAGATGATATGTGAGATAGAGAAAGGTAGAGATCTTGAGACAAGGATAGGGAACGTAAGCAAGATGCTTACTCACTAAAAAATAGATTTCCAAATTACAACATGGGAGTAATACTCAACCATATGAAGTGGTGCACTCACTAATGGAAGAATATCCAAGAAGATGATGATACAAAATTTAGATTATGTCGAAGTAATCGAAGTGTGTGAAGTGAACGAAGCAACGAAGCTAACCTTATTCTCACAAAATAGTGTAACAGAATTGCAAATCAACCACAAGGTTAACTCACAAAAGATAGTTACCACCACCTTGTAGAAGAATTCTTGCTCCAAGAGAGTAGCCTCTCCTTCACCAAAACTTCACCTCCTCAAGAGTGCGTGAACACTCTCTCTTCAAGAGCGTGAGACTCTTCCTCCTTGATCTCCTTGAGATTGCTTGAATGAGTGTTTTTACAATGAACCAAGGCCTTCATTATATAGTACCTAATGAAAAGCTCTTCAATCGTAAAAGCTATGATTGCTACGATAAAAAAAGCTATCGTGAAACAACTACGATCGCAAAATTAAAACTCCGCCAAAACGGTGTTGTCCGTATGCTTTTCAAGAAGAAACCTACAAGCTAAAAAGCATATTCCCATGATACAGGGAATGGGAATCGAACCCAGATCTCTTATGTGAGAGTCTTTTGCGCTAGCCCACTACCCACGTACTTTCCTTGAAGACACTTTATAGAAAATATACTATATCCATGTTGCGCTCGTCTAGTATTGAATAGAGAATAGTATGAACTTTTGTTTGAACTATTGAACCATTGTTGGACCATATGATATTGACTCCAAAAATCCCTCCTTCAATGTCATATTGGTACAAGCTTTAGTAACCTACAAATCTTCTCATGACTATCTTTAGTCAATGCTTTGGTAAAAATATCTGCAACATTCTCAGTCAAAGGAACATAAACTAGCTCAATGTGCTTCTTAGCTATCTGCTCTTGAATATAGTTGTAGTGTACCTCTATATGCTTTGCCCTTGCATGATGCACTGGATTCTTTGCTATAGCTATAGCACTCTGGCTATCTGAAAATATCTGAATGGGTTCATGTACTCTTACATCAAGATAACTGAAAATCTTCTGCAACCAAAATGACTCTAGAGTAGCTATAAATGCTGCACGATATTCAGCTTCACATGATGAAGTGGCAATAGTGGGTTGTCTCTTCAAAAGCCATGAGATAAGACAATCTCCAAGATAAAAAAAAAATCCACTAGTACTTCTTCTTGTGTCTCTATCACCTGCCCAATCAGAATCTGAAAATCCTTTTAGTAACAAATGTGTAGATTTCGAAAATACCATAGAAAAATTTGAAGTTCCCTTCAAACATCGAAAGATTTGCTTTACTGCTTTCCAATGTAACACTGTCGGATTCTGCATGAACCTTGATACTTGAGAAACTGCAAACTGTATATCAGGACGTGTATTACAAAGATATATCAAGCAACCAACCGCTTGACTATATAGAGTAGCATCAAATGGCTCTGCATCTGCTACCTTTTGTAAAGACATGTTCTGATCCATAGGTGTTTGCATAGGTTTAGAATCACCCATCTGAAACCTTTCCAAAAGTTTCTCAATGTACTTCTGCTGTGTCATGTAGATACACTCATCTCGAAACAGAAACTGAATCCCAAGATAATAATGTAGAATGCCTAAATCATTCACATCAAATGTTTGCTTTAATTTTTCTTTGAACATCCAAAAATCTTCATCTTTGGGATCTGTGACTATAATATCATCCACATAAATGATTGCTATAATCATCTTACCTGTTTCAGCTTTAACATAAAGAGTTGGAGCCGCATCTGAGTTATGGAAACCAATGGATAAAAGATATGTATGTATCTTTTCATACCATGCTCTAGGTGCCTGTTTTAAACCATACAAAGCTTTTATAAGCTTACACACTAAGTGTTCTTTACCTATCTCTTCAAAACCTTATGGCTGCTGAATATACACATCCTTGTGTAAATCACCATGAAGAAAAGCAGTCTTAATGTCAAGTTGATATATATGCCAACCAAAATGTGCTGCTAGAGCCAGTATTGACCTAATAACAGTCATCCTAGACGTAGGAGCAAATGTGTCATCATAATCAATACCTTTTTGTTATGCATATCCTTTGACAACCAACCTGGCCTTGTATCTATCAATAGTACCATCTACTTTCCTTTTTATTTTGAAGATCCATTTTACACCTATAGCCTGCTTTCCCTCTGGTAACTCACATAGCTGCCAAGTTTGATTCTTATGAATAGAATCAATCTCTTCTTGCATAGATTTTCTCCAAATAGGAATGTTAAGTGCATCTTTAACACATGCAGGTTCATCTTCAACAGTCATAAGTGCCAAAATATCATGAATCTCAAAGTCTTCAGCAAAACTTACCTGATCTTTTTGTTGTTGCTGTCTAGTTCGACTTCTTGTTCTTACATGATCTTGTTGTTGTTTTCTAGTCTAACTCCGTGTTCTTCTAGTAAAAGTTTTTATACCACTATCTTTCCAAGTCTGATATAACCACATAGGTGTATCCTTAAATAGCGGTGAAACTCTTTCTGAACTTTCAGCTTCCACAAGTTCTGGAACTTGTCCTGTCGAGGTATTTAGACTTTCTAGAACTCTTACTTCTTCCATTTCTGGAACCAAAGTCTCTTGTGGAACTGAATCTGTAGAAGGTTGTGAAATTCCTCTTTCTTCAACTTTTTCTTGAATCCTAGGAATTTTAACTCCCTCCTGATATGGTTGAACATGTACATCCAGAATCTTTCTAAAAAATCCATAGTCATTTTCACCAATGAACTCTGGAATTTTTGCTTCTTTATCATAAACCTTATTTTCAGCAATATAAGCATTACGTGAAAGAATAACTTCACCTATCTCTGGAACATAAAACCTGTATCCTTTACTCTCAACAGGATATCCAATAAAAACAGCTTTCTTTGCCTTTACATCTAGTTTGCCTCGGTCCTTTTTGTCAACATGTACATAAGAAAGTGATCCAAACACTCTGAAGTAACTCACATTAGGTTTTCTACCATAATAATCTTCATATGGTGTGATTACCTTTAAAGCTTTTGTAGATGACCTGTTCAAAATGTGATTAGATGTATGTACTGCATCAAACCAGAATTTTGGTGAAAGTTTCTTGAATGCCATCATGCTCTGCATCATTTCAACAATTACTCTATTCTTTCTTTCTGCAACACCGTTCTGCTGAGGTGTATAAGCAATAGTAAGGTGTTGAGTAATACCTTTCTCATCAAGAAATGTCTAGAACTCTTTTGACAAGTATTCTCCACCTCTATCACTTCTAAGAATCTGGATAGTTTCCTGACTTTCATTTTCAACCATAGCTACAAACTTCTTGAACATAGGAAAGACTTCTGACTTCAACTTAAGACCATAGATCCATGAGTATCTCATAAAATCATCAACAACTAGAACAAAATACCTAAAACCCTGAATAGAGTCTGCTCTCATAGGTCCATTCACATATGAATGAATAATCTGCAATTTCCTGGTAGCTATAATATGACCATGTTTCTTGAAAGGTAGTTTATGCATCTTATTTTCAAGAGAACCTTCACATATATCTGAATCATCTGGTAGCTTGAATGAGGGTAAACTCTGAACCATACCTCTGTCTTTGATACTCTTGAGAGATCTAAAACTAATTTGTCCAAATCTTTCATGCCATAGCTTCATATCTTCCATCGGTGACGAAGATTTGATCGCATATGCCTGATTGATTTTTTACAAAACAAAGATCCCTCCTCTGTGTTCACCTTGCAATATACACTTGTCATCTTTCTGTGATAGGATCTTACAAAGATCTCTCTCAAATACAACTTTAAAACCATCACTTAAAAATGCAGATATAGATAGCAGATTCTTTTTCATTTTAGGTACATAAAGGACATCTGAAATCTAAAAATTACCACCTTCTCTTGACTTTAGGGTTACTGCACCTATTCCCACAACATCCAAATCATTTCCATCTGCAATAGTAACTCTTCTACTTGAAGGATAGGAAAGAGAAGAAAACACATCTCTGCAACATGTCATATGCTTTGTAGCACCTGAGTTAAATATCCAAGGACTTGCTGAAAGAACTTGTAAAGTTGCCTGATCAAAAGCTACTTCCTAAATGGTGATACAGGCATAAGAATCACCTTGAGATTTTCCTTTTTTATCATCTTTTGCAACATTACCAGATGCCTTTTCCTTTTTTGCTGCAATCCTTTTATAACATGCTGACTTAAAATGTCCAGGTTTCTTGCAGTAAAAACATATTACCTTTTTCTTCTTAGAAGACTTCTCTTTAGATGTAGTAGATATAGAATCTGAAGTAGAAGGTGAAAGGGACCTACTTTCCTTCTTGGATTGTTTTTCCTTCTTCTCCTTCTTCTTCGTACCCTTTGATGAAGATAAAAGTGCTTCTTCATTCTCTTCCATTCCCTTCAACTGATCTTCATCTTGAAGTAACAAGAATTCTAACTCTTCAAATGTAACCTCTCTATCTCTTATGGTAAGGGTAAGAGTGGTTATAAAAGATCGATATGAAATAGGAAGTGAATTAATCAGCGTATTTACCATTTCTTCATCAGATATCTCAACTCCTACATTTAAAAGTTGATCTCTCAAGTCAATGAGTCTCGTAATGTGGGTTTGAATTGACTCACCAGCCTTCATCCTTGTATTTTCTAGTTTTCTCCTCAAGTGAGCTTTCCTAGAAGGATTTCTACTCTGAAAAAGATTCTCAAGCTTTAACCAAGCTTGACTAGAACTTCTACAAGATCTGATCTGTGATAGAATATGCTTTTTGACACTTATTGCTATGAATGAAAGTGCTAAAGCATCTCTAGCATCCCATCTTGCCTGATCTTCAGTAGGAGGAACTCTAGGTAAAGACCTAGCAGTGACCCTGGATATAGAAGTGGTTACCTCTTCTTCAGTTGGTTCTGCAATTGTGACTCCAGTACCTCTTGAAGTTGTTGTATCCTCTTCTTCGACTTCTCGTCTTGGTCCATTTAAGGATCCATTGACGATACTCTGTAAATCCTTTGTCACTAAAATATTCATCATCATGAAACTCCACATGGGATAATTAGAAGATCCATCCGACTTGTCTTCAATCTCAATTGTTATCTCACTCATCTTAACTAAGTGTGTATGTCAATTATTCTCTGATACCAAGTGTTGGAATTTGGGGCTCCAGGATCGTTCCAAACTAAAACCTTTTGAGCATACACAACTTAATTAACCAAGATGATATGTGAGATAGAGAAAGGTAGAGATCTTGAGACAAGGATAGGGAACGTAAGCAAGATGCTTCCTCACTAAAAAATAGATGTCCAAATTACAACATGGGAGTACTACTCAACCATATGAAGTGGTGCACTCACTAATGGAAGAATATCCAAGAAGATGATGATACAAAATTTAGATTATGTCGAAATAATCTAAGTGTGTGAAGTGAACAAAGCAACGAAGCTGACCTTATTCACACAAAATAGTGTAACAAAATTGTAAATCAACCACAAGGTTAACTCACAAAAGATAGTTACCACCACCTTGTGGAAGACTTCTTGCTCCAAGAGAGTAGCCTCTCCTTCACCAAAACTTCACCTCCTCAAGAGTGTGTGAACACTCTCTCTTCGAGAGTGTGAGACTCTTCCTCCTTGATCTCCTTGAGATTGCTTGAGTGAGTGTTTTTACAATGAACCAAGGCCTTCATTATATAGTACCTAATGAAAAGCTCTTCAATCGTAAAAGTTACGATTGCTACGATCAAAAAAGATATCAGGAAACAACTACCATCACGAAAACAAAACTCCTCCAAAATGACGCTGTCTGTATGCTTTTCAAGAAGAAACTTACAAGCTAAAAAGCATATTCGTGCAATACAGCGAATGGGAATTGAACCCGGGTCTGCTCGGTGAGAGTCTTTTGTGCTAGCCATGCTTCCCACATACTGTCCTTAAAAAGAAAACATATTATATCCGTGTTGCATTCGTCTGGTATTGAATAGAGAATAGTATGAACTTTTGTTTGAACTATTGAACCATTGTTGGACCATATGATATTGACTCCAACAGTAGTATTGATTGTAGTTCATGTGATTAGCCTTTCACCTAGTACTGCCAAAGGTTTGAAAGTGGCACAAGAGTTATGGACAGGGAAGCCACCATATTATGTTCATCTTCAAGTTTTTGGGAGTGAAGCATATGTTCATATACCAAAGAATCTTAGAAAAAAGTTGGATCATAAGTCAAAGAAACACATTTTTCTTGGATATGGTCGAGAAGAACAATTTGGATATCACTTATGGGATCCTGAAACATGGTTAGTGATCAGAAGTAGTGATTTCATTTTCAATGAGTCTAAGATGCATAAACAACCCATTAAGGAGGTTGAAGTGAGAAGCATGTGTTTGAGGATACTAGTCCTCCGATTAGTATGCATAAAAATGCTGCATGTAGGGATGTCAAGTTTAGATATTGTTATGCTAGCAGATGTCGGTGAGCCTTCTTGCTACAAAGAGGCTATACAAATAGAGGATCATGTCAAGTGGAAGTGTGCCATGAAGAGTGAGTTGGATTCTATTCACAAGAATGGTACTTGGGATTTGGTACTTTTGCCAAAGGGCACGAAAGCTTTACCATGTAAATGGATATATAAGTTGAAATTCACATTAGATAGTGCAAAGGGTTTTAAGCAACAACATGGTGTTGATTTCGAGGAAATCTTCTCTCCAGTGGTCAAGATGACTACGTTGCACATGTTGCTTCGATTCGTTGCAATGGAGGACTTAGAGCTAGTCCAAATGGATGTGAAAACTGCTTTCTTGCATGGAGATCTTAGAGATGAGATCTATATGGAACAACCAGAGGGTTATGTAGTTCCTGGCAAGGAAAGTCTAGTTCTTAAGCTTAAGAAGAGCTTGTATGGAATTAAATAGCCCCCTAGACAATGGTACCAAAAGTTTGATGCTTTTATGAAGTTTCAAGGCTATTCTTGAAGCAATGAGGACCATTGTCTGTACACAAAGAGATGCTCAAACGACAGCTTGATATGCTTGATACTTTATATCAATGATATGCTGATTGCTAGGAAGTCCTCTTATGATTTTTCAATTCTAAAGAAGAAGTTGAGTAAGACATTTGATATAAAGGATTTGAGGGATGCCAAACATATTCTTGGCATGTGCATTACTCGTGATAGGAGCAAAATATGCATATACTTGTCTCAAAAAAAGTACATATCCAAATTACTTCACATGTTAAATATGCAGGATGGAAAGGCATTGAGTACACCTTTACCCACATATGTGAAATTGAGCAAGGATGATTGCCCCAAATCAGATGAGGAAAAGGAATTCATGAACAAAATTCCCTATCAGTCTGTTGTTCATAATCTCATGTGTGCCATGGTAGCTACGAGACCAAACATTGCATTTCCAACAAGAGTTGTGAGTAGATATATGTCTAATTTTGGCAAGAAACATTGGGAAGCGGTCAAAATGATTTTAAGATATCTGAGTGGCACTAAGGACAAGTGTCTATACTTAGGTAGAGGGAAAGCATCCATTATTGGTTACACAAATTCTGACTATGCTGGTTGTGTAGAAAATCGTAAGTCTACATCAGGGTACATTTTTCATTTTGCTAGAGGTGCTATCTCTTGGAGATCTCTTCTTCAAGAATGTACAAATGTTGTTGATATATTTAGGTAGTGATGTGTGTGAACACTCTAGGACCGCCGGGGCACTTTTTTCCCTCTTTAGGAGGTTTTTTTCCCCCGGCTTGTATATACGCCGATTGCCCTAATGGGCTACTTATCTTTGTACATTCTCTAGTAATACATTCAATCTTGTGTGTTGTGCTCCAAGCTTCTTCTTCTTCCTTGTGCTGTTCGCGTGCTTCCGCAGACGTCTAACTCCAACAATTGGTATCAGAGCAGGCCGTTGCTTCTTCTAGGGCGCCGTCGACACTCCTCCGTTTGCAGTCTCAGATTCGCACAAAATTTGGTGAGCATACTCAGGGTGTTTCCGAGATCAAAACAGCTTTGCTGTGTGGTGCCGAAATCGCGATCTGAGCTCGTTTCGGCCTCCGAACGCACTATCGCAGTGCTTGTGCAGGCTATTTCGTCCTTTTGTGCCAAAGGTATATACCAGTTTCTGTTCGCCAGTTTAAGCGTCTCGAAGTCTGCTACAGGTCTAGCAGAACTCGTCTGGGCAGTTCTGTTCAACTTTTTGAGATACAGTCAATTTTCTGCATCAAGGTATTTTAGTCACCGGCCATGGCTGAAAGCAGTGATGTATTCCGTATGTTGGCTGTTGAGGATAAGTTGGATGGTACCAACTACCCATTATGGGCTTATATGATGCGACATGTACTGGTTGCAAAAGGATTGTGGAACATTGTGCAGGGTGTTGAAAGACGTCCTGTTACACCTGTAATGATAGGTACTGCAAATACAGGTGTTGGAGCTGATGAAGATGGTGTCGAAGATGATATTCCGCAGATTCCTGTTCGTGCTGCTGTTTCTGTTGCACCTACTGCAGAGCAGATTCATTGGGATGGCAGAGATGCCCAGGCACATGCATTGATAGCTTTGTCTGTCAAACGTGCCATTATTCCTCATATTCGCTCTTGCAGAACAGCAAAGGATGCTTGGGATACACTTACCACTTTGTACCAGGCTAGGAATGAGGCTCGTGTTGCTTACCTCCGAAAACAGTTGGAGAGTGAGCACATGAATGAAGGTGATTCGATGGACAGTTTTCTTACAAAGATCAAAGACCTGAAGGAACAATTGATTTCTGTTGATGAGGTTATACCAGATAGCTCACTTGTGCAGACCGTTTTGAATGGCCTTCCTGATTCATATCAGAGTTTTGCCTCTACTCTTCGATTGATGATGAAAGGCAATCCGAATGCCTTGTCATTTGAGGAATTAGTCTCTGTTCTGTTGCAGGAAGATCAGTCCAGGCAGAACAGGTCCATTATGCGTGTTGCAGATCAAGCTTTCCTGGCTAGTCAGAAGGGCAAAGGAAAATGGAGCTCTTCTACTAGTAAGCAGAAATCTGCAAATGCTGCACAATCGAAGAACCAGGATAAAGATGAGAAGAAATCAGAAAAGCAGAAATTGTTCTGCAAGTACTGTAAAGGAAATGATCATATTATAAAGAACTGTCCAAAACTGGCTGCTAAAGAGTCAAAGAAGAAAGAGGCTGGAATGGTTGTTGCAGAGGCCTCTACACCAAAAACAGAGTCTGCAAATCTTGTGCAGGAAGAAGAATGGGCGTTTACTACTGTCTGCAGTTTTGACCCATCTTCTCATGATCAGTGCATGTCTGCAGTAGACTCAGATGTTTGGTACTTTGACAGTGGGGCGACCAAACATATTACCTCGCAGCGCAGTTTCTTCTCTTCACTCGAGCCTGCCCCTACAGGGAATACTGTCACATGCGCCAATAACTCCTCTTATCCTGTTATGGGAGTTGGTAAGATCATTCTGACTACTGCTGATGGTAGTTCTTTCACTTTATCAGATGCTTTATTTGTGCCAGGGATCAAAAAGAACCTGTTATCAGTTTCTGCATTAGCCAAGATTGGCTTGGTTGTGAAATTCGTTGATGACAGGTGTACAGTCCATGATCTCTCAAATGGCGATGTGATTATTGCTTCTGGCATTTTATGTCGTGGGCTGTATAAGCTCATAGACTATGAAAGATCTGTGAATGATTCGGCATGTGCAGTTCATGATTCTCAGGCTATGTCAGATGCAAAGCTTTGGCATGCACGCTTTGGTCATCTGAATTTTGCTAGTTTGTTACGCCTGCAGAAATCTGAAATGGTGTCCTCTTTGCCCAAACTTTAGGCACCTGGAAAACATGTTTGTGAAGGCTGTATTTTGGGCAAAATGCAGCGTTCTTCCTTTCCAAAAGATGGTTCAGTTCGGGCTATGCAGAAATTGCAGCTTGTACATAGTGATGTCTGTGGTCCTGTGCAGACACCCTCTTTTGGAAATTACCTTTACTTCGTGACTTTCATTGATGATTTTTCCAGGCATGCATGGGTATATCCACTCAAAGCAAAGTCCGAAGTGTTCATGTGCTTCAAACAGTTTTTGGTTTTGGCTGAAAATCTGTCAGCATGTAAAATGGGCACCCTCCGTTCTGATCGAGGGGGGGAATATATGTCTTCAGATTTTAATGCATTTCTGGCTGAACGTGGGATAAAACACCAGTGTACAGTGCCGTATACACCTCAACAGAATGGAGTTGCTGAACGAAAGAACAAGTCACTCATGGAGATGGCGAGGTGCATGGTCAAAAGTCAGGCTTTACCACATAGTTTCTGGCTTGAGGCTGTCATGTGTGCAGCATATGTACTGAACAGGTGTCCCACCAAAGCGTTGAAGTCCATCACTCCATATAAGGCTTGGCATGACCGCAAGCCATCTGTTGCTCATCTGCGTGTTTTTGGTTGTTTGGCATATGCATTAGTGCCTGAACAACATCGCAAAAAATTGGATGATAAGGCAGTAAAATGTATTTTTTTTGGGTACAGTTCTGAAAGTAAAGGCTATCGTCTGTATCATCCACAGACTAAATGCATTCTGGTTAGCCGTGATGTTGTCTTTGTGGAAGATGCTATTCAGCCATTGCTTTCATGTACTAAGGAGACATCTGTTAGCTCCAAAGACATGTATGATACTTTGATGCCTCTTTTTACAGGTGGACAGGCTAGCGCTGGTCCTAATGAGGCAACTTCTCAGCCTTTGCAGGTTTCATATGATGATGCAAATCATTCCATTTCTGATGCAGATTTACATGATGCACTTGTTGATGAGAGAGCTGATATTGAACAGGCAAAAACTATGCCAAAATGGCTGGTGCAGACTTTGCGTGACAGCAAATTAGATGCACCTTTGTCATATCGTACTCGTTCAGGCTCTCATAGTACCTCCTTTGCATCAGATTGCTATGCTATGGCTGCATCTAGTCTCTGTGATGAGAATGAGCCTGTTTCTTTTGATGAAGCACAAAATTCAGAAAATTGGATGGCTGCTATGCAATCTGAATATGATGCTATAATGAAGAATGGTACATGGTCTTTATGTGACTTACCTCCTGGCAAGAAGGCCATTGGCACTAAGTGGGTATACAAGCTGAAGCGTAAACCTGATGGTACAGTTGACAAGTATAAGGCTAGGCTTGTTGCAAAGGGTTATGCGCAGGAAAGAGGCATTGATTTTGATGAGACCTTTGCACCTACATGCCGTATGACTACTGTTCGGAGCATTTGTGCACTTGCATCCCATCATGGTTGGAATGTACATCAGTTGGACATTAAAACAGCATTTCTGAATGGTGACTTGCATGAAGAAGTGTATGTTTTTCAGCCCCGTGGCTTTGTGCAGAAAGGGCATGAAAACCAGGTGTGCAGGTTATGTTGATATATTTAGGTAGTGATGTGTGTGAACACTCTAGGACTGCCGGGGCACTTTTTTCCCTCTTTAGGAGGTTTTTTTCCCCCGGCTTGTATATACGCCTATTGCCCTAATGGGCTACTTATCTTTGTACATTCTCTAGTAATACATTCAGTCTAGTGTGTTGTGCTCCAAGCTTCTTCTTCTTCCTTGTGATGTTCGCGTGCTTCCGCAGACGTCTAACTCCAACAATTGGTATCAGAGCAGGTCGTTGCTTCTTCTAGGGTGCCGTCGACACTCCTCCGTTTGCAGTCTCAGATTCGCACAAAATTTGGTGAGCATACTCAGGGTGTTTCTGAGATCAAAACTGCTTTGCTTTGTGGTGCCAAAATCGCGATCTGAGCTCGTTTCGGCCTCCGAACGCACTATCGCAGCGCTTGTGCAGGCTATTTCGTCCTTTTGTGCCAAAGGTATATACCAGTTTCTGTTCGCTAGTTTAAGCGTCTCGAAGTCTGCTACAGGTCTAGCAGAACTCGTTTGGGCAGTTCCGTTCAACTTTTTTAGATACAGTCAATTTTCTGCATCAAGGTATTTTAGTCACCGGCCATGGCTGAAAGCAGTGATGTATTCCGTATGTTGGCTGTTGAGGATAAGTTGGATGGTACCAACTACCCATTATGGGCTTATATGATGCGACATGTACTGGTTGCAAAAGGATTGTGGAACATTGTGCAGGGTGTTGAAAGACGTCCTGTTACACCTGTAACGACAGGTACTGCAAATACAGGTGTTGGAGCTGATGAAGATGGTGTCGAAGATGATATTCCGCAGATTCCTGTTCGTGCTGTTGTTTCTGTTGCACCTACTGCAGAGCAGATTCGTTGGGATGGCAGAGATGCCCAGGCACATGCATTGATAGCTTTGTCTGTCAAACGTGCCATTATTCCTCACATTCACTCTTGCAGAACAGCAAAGGATGCTTGGGATACACTTACCACTTTGTACCAGGCTAGGAATGAGGCTCGTGTTGCTTACCTCCGAAAACAGTTGGAGAGTGAGCACATGAATGAAGGTGATTCTATGGACAGTTTTCTTACAAAGATCAAAGACCTGAAGGAACAATTGATTTCTGCTGATGAGGTTATACCAGATAGCTCACTTGTGCAGACCGTTCTGAATGGTCTTCCTGATTCATATCAGAGTTTTGCCTCTACTCTTCGGTTGATGATGAAAGGCAATCCGAATGCCTTGTCATTTGAGGAATTAGTCTCTGTTCTGTTGCAGGAAGATCAGTCCAGGCAGAACAGGTCCATTATGCGTGTTGCAGATCAAGCTTTCCTGGCTAGTCAGAAGGGCAAAGGAAAATGGAGCTCTTCTACTAGTAAGCAGAAATCTGCAAATGCTGCACATTCAAAGAACCAAGACAAAGATGAGAAAAAATCAGAAAAGCAGAAATTGTTTTGTAAGTACTGTAAAGGCAATGATCATATCATAAAGAACTGTCCAAAACTGGCTGCTAAAGAGGCAAAGAAGAAAGAGGCTGGAATGGTTGTTGCAGAGGCCTCTACACCAAAAACAGAGTCTGCAAATCTTGTGCAGGAAGAAGAATGGGCGTTTACTACTGTCTGCAGTTTTGACCCATCTTCTCATGATCAGTGCATGTCTGCAGTAGACTCAGATGTTTGGTACTTTGACAGTGGGGCGACCAAACATATTACCTCGCAGCGCAGTTTCTTCTCTTCACTTGAGCCTGCTCCTACAGGGAATACTGTCACATGCGCCAATAACTCCTCTTATCCTGTTATGGGAGTTGGTAAGATCATTCTGACTACTGCTGATGGTAGTTCTTTCACTTTGTCAGATGCTTTATTTGTGCCAGGGATCAAAAAGAATCTGTTATCAGTTTCTGCATTAGCCAAGATTGGCTTGGTTGTGAAATTTGTTGATGACAGGTGTACAGTCCATGATCTCTCAAATGGCGATGTGATTATTGCTTCTGGCATTTTATGTCGTGGGCTGTATAAGCTCATAGACTATGAAAGATCTGTGAATGATTCGGCATGTGCAGTTCATGATTCTCAGGCTATGTCAGATGCAAAGCTTTGGCATGCACGCTTTGGTCATCTGAATTTTGCTAGTTTGTTACGCCTGCAGAAATCTGAAATGGTGTCCTCTTTGCCCAAACTTGAGGCACCTGGAAAACATGTTTGTGAAGGCTGTATTTTGGGCAAAATGCAGCGTTCTTCCTTTCCAAAAGATGGTTCAGTTCGGGCTACGCAGAAATTACAGCTTGTACATAGTGATGTCTGTGGTCCTATGCAGATACCCTCTTTTGGAAATTACCTTTACTTCGTGACTTTCATTGATGATTTTTCCAGGCATGCATGGGTATATCCACTCAAAGCAAAGTCCGAAGTGTTCATGTGCTTCAAACAGTTTTTGGTTTTGGCTGAAAATCTGTCAGCATGTAAAATGGGCACCCTCCGTTCTGATCGAGGGGGGGAATATATGTCTTCAGATTTTAATGCATTTCTGGCTGAACGTGGGATAAAACACCAATGTACAGTGCCATATACACCTCAACAGAATGGAGTTGCTGAACGAAAGAACAGGTCACTCATGGAGATGGCGAGGTGCATGGTCAAAAGTCAGGCTTTACCACATAGTTTCTGGCTTGAGGCTGTCATGTGTGCAGCATATGTACTGAACAGGTGTCCCACTAAAGCATTGCAGTCTATCACTCCATATGAGGCTTGGCATGACCGCAAGCCATCTGTTGCTCATCTGCGTGTTTTTGGTTGTTTGGCATATGCATTAGTGCCTGAACAACATCGCAGAAAATTGGATGATAAGGCAGTAAAATGTATTTTTGTTGGGTACAGTTCTGAAAGTAAAGGCTATCGTCTGTATCATCCACAGACTAAACGCATTCTGGTTAGCCGTGATGTTGTCTTTGTGGAAGATGCTATTCAGCCATTGCTTTCATGTACTAAGGAGACATCTGTTAGCTCCAAAGACATGTATGATACTTTGATGCCTCTTTTTACAGGTGGACAGGCTAGTGCTAGTCCTAATGAGGCAACTTCTCAGCCTTTGCAGGTTTCATATGATGATGCAGATCATTCCATTTCTGATGCAGATTTACATGATGCACTTGTTGATGAGAGAGCTGATATTGAGCAGGCAAAAACTATGCCAAAATGGCTGGTGCAGACTTTGCGTGACAGCAAATTAGATGCACCTTTGTCATATCGTACTCGTTCAGGCTCTCATAGTGCCTCCTTTGCATCAGATTGCTATGCTATGGCTGCCTCTAGTCTCTGTGATGAGAATGAGCCTGTTTCTTTTGATGAAGCACAAAATTCAGAAAGTTGGATGGCTGCTATGCAATCTGAATATGATGCTATAATGAAGAATGGTACATGGTCTTTATGTGACTTGCCTCCTGGCAAGAAGGCCATTGGCACTAAGTGGGTATACAAGCTGAAGCGTAAACCTGATGGTACAGTTGACAGGTATAAGGCTAGGCTTGTTGCAAAGGGTTATGCGCAGGAAAGAGGCATTGATTTTGATGAGACCTTTGCACCTACATGCCGTATGACTACTGTTCGGAGCATTTGTGCACTTGCAGCCCATCATGGTTGGAATGTACATCAGTTGGACATTAAAACAGCATTTCTGAATGGTGACTTGCATGAAGAAGTGTATGTTTTTCAGCCCCGTGGCTTTGTGCAAAAAGGGCATGAAAACCAGGTGTGCAGGTTAAAGAAGGCGTTATATGGTTTAAAGCAAGCACCACGTGCTTGGTATGAGAAGATACATGCCTATCTCATTGCACATGGTTTTGAGAACAGTCCAACTGAAAGCACCTTATATGTTAAGCGTGCTAATGATGTGCTTCTGATCATTGTTGTCTATGTTGATGACATGCTGCTCACTGGTCCTATTGAGACACATATTGCTGATTTTAAGGCTGATTTGCATGCCTCATTTGAGATGTCTGATTTGGGGCATTTGCATCACTATTTGGGCATTCAGTTTATGCATGTTGATGGTGGAATGGCTTTGTGTCAAACGAAATATATTGACACATTATTGCAGCGTTTTGGCCTTGAAGACTGTAAGCCTATTGCCACTCCTATGGAGACAGGTTTACGATTGAGTCTTCATGATGCTGGAGATGCATTTGATGCTGTTCTCTATCAGCAGGCTGTTGGATGCTTGATTTACTTATGCATTACTCGGCCAGATATTCAGTTTGTTGTCTCACAGATGAGCAGGTTCATGCATTGCCCAGGAGTCACGCATTGGAAAGCGGTTAAGCGCATCTTTCGCTACTTGAGTGGTACTCGGCTACTTGGGTTGTTTTATCCCAAGGGGGGATCACTACCGCCAGTTTTGCATGCTTTTTCTGACTCAGATTGGGCTGGTTGCTATGACACTCGTGTGTCCACCAGTGGTTTTTGCTTCATGCTTGGTAGCTCATGTATATCTTGGTTGAGCAAGAAGCAGCCTACTGTGGCCACTTCCAGTTGTGAGGCTGAGTATAGGGTAGCTTTCACAGCGACTGTTGAGTGTGTGTGGCTCAGATGCCTTATGGCTGATTTGGGTGTTGGCCAGTCTTCTGCCACCACCATCTTCACTGACAGTCAGAGCGCATTGGCAGTTGCGAGGAACCCTGTGTTCCATGCTCGCACTAAGCACATTGAGGTGCATTATCACTATGTCAGGGAGAGGTTCTCTGCTGGGGAGATCAGCTTGGCATATGTGCCCACGCAGGAGAACATTGCAGACCTTTTCACGAAGGCTCTGCCTAGGGAGAAGTTTGAAGCTTTCCGCAAAGCTTTGGGCTTACTTCCTTTTGTGGAGTGATTTCCACATAGCTTGGCACTTCCTTATACATGAGTGCCAGCTCCTTGTTCACCGCATCACTCCCAGGGGGGATTTGTTGATATATTTAGGTAGTGATGTGTGTGAACACTCTAAGACTGCCGGGGCACTTTTTTCCCTCTTTAGGAGGTTTTTTTCCCCCGGCTTGTATATACGCCTATTGCCCTAATGGGCTACTTATCTTTTTACATTCTCTAGTAATACATTCAGTCTAGTGTGTTGTGCTCCAAGCTTCTTCTTCTTCCTTGTGCTGTTCGCGTGCTTCCGCAGACGTCTAACTCCAACAGGTTAAAGAAGGTGTTTTATGGTTTAAAGCAAGCACCACGTGCTTGGTATGAGAAAATACATGCCTATCTGATTGCACATGGTTTTGAGAACAGTCCAACTGGAAGCACCTTATATGTTAAGCGTGCTAATGATGTGCTTCTGATCATTGTTGTCTATGTAGATGACATGCTGCTCACTGGTCCTCTTGAGAAGCATATTGCTGATTTCAAGGCTGATTTGCATGCCTCATTTGAGATGTCTGATTTGGGGCATTTGCATCACTATTTGGGCATTCAGTTTATGCAAGTTGATGGTGGAATGGCTTTGTGTCAAACGAAATATATTGACACATTATTGCAGCGTTTTGGCCTTGAAGACTGTAAGCCTATTGCCACTCCTATGGAGACAGGTTTACGATTGAGTCTTCATGATGTTGGAGATGCATTTGATGCTGTTCTCTATCAGCAGGCCGTTGGATGCTTGATTTACTTATGCATTACTCGGCCAGATATTCAGTTTGCTGTCTCACAGATGAGCAGGTTTATGCATTGCCCAGGAGTCACGCATTGGAAAGCGGTTAAGCGCATCTTTCGCTACTTGAGTGGTACTCGGCTACTTGGGTTGTTTTATCCCAAGGGGGGATCACTACCGCCAGATTTGCATGCTTTGTCTGACTCAGATTGGGCTGGTTGCTATGACACTCGTGTGTCCACCAGTGGTTTTTGCTTCATGCTTGGTAGCTCATGTATATCTTGGTTGAGTAAGAAGCAGCCTACTGTGGCCACTTCCAGTTGTGAGGCTGAGTATAGGGCAGCTTTCACAGCGACTGTTGAGTGTGTGTGGCTCAGACGCCTTATGGCTGATTTGGGTGTTGGCCAGTCTTCTGCCACCACCATCTTCACTGACAGTCAGAGTGCATTGGCAGTTGCGAGGAACCCTGTGTTCCATGCTCGCACTAAGCACATTGAGGTGCATTATCACTATGTCAGGGAGAGGTTCTCTGCTGGGGAGATCAGCTTGGCATATGTGCCCATGCAGGAGAACATTACAGACCTTTTCACGAAGGCTCTGCCTAGGGAGAAGTTTGAAGCTTTCCGCAAAGCTTTGGGCTTACTTCCTTTTGTGGAGTGATTTCCGCATAGCTTGGCACTTCCTTATACATGAGTGCCAGCTCCTTGTTCACCGCATCACTCCCAGGGGGGATTTGTTGATATATTTAGGTAGTGATGTGTGTGAACACTCTAGGACCGCCGGGGCACTTTTTTCCCTCTTTAGGAGGTTTTTTTCCCCCGGCTTGTATATACGCCGATTGCCCTAATGGGCTAATTATCTTTGTACATTCTCTAGTAATACATTCAGTCTTGTGTGTTGTGCTCCAAGCTTCTTCTTCTTCCTTGTGTTGTTCGCGTGCTTCCGCAGACGTCTAACTCCAACAAATGTTTCCACCACAGAAGCAGAGTATGTTGCGGCGAGTGAGGCTGTAAGCTTGTGATATGGGTTTACCTCAGCATGTACCTTGTTTGCTCAGTGATAGTCAGAGTGCCATTGCTTTTGCTAAGAATCCGATCTATCATGCAAAGACCAAGCACATTGAGGTGAGGTATCACTTCATTCGAGATTGCTTAGCCACTCACGACATTATTTTTGAGAAGGTTCACACTCGAGATAATGGTGCAGATGCTTTGACTAAAGCTCTACCATAGGATAGCTTTCGACATTGTTGTCACTTGATGGGGATTACTTGATTCATGATCTTACACAATCACTTGTATACTGTGTAACATGCCCATCAAGTGGGAGGTATAGTTTGTATACTTACACTCAGGTATTCTTTATCATTCTTTATTTTTCTCCCATAGTTACTTTGGCCATATTGGCCTTTAGTGGGAGATTGTTACCATTAGTGTCCATGTGAAAGGCCAAATGGCCATTGGACACTTCTTTGTATATGTTGTTTAATAAAACATATAGTGGCATGGTCAGTTACAAACTATAAGTTCGATCGCATTTGTAAGGCCTAAGAAGTTTGTCTTTGTGCTACCTATATACTGTGGTTTTTTGCATATTCTGCAGTCTCTGTGCGGAGTACGTGCGGCCTTAGGAGCTCGGTTTTCTACTCCGAGGATATCGTAGTGGAGATCTCGAGAAGGGGAGAGCACAGTGCTGCATCACCATCGAAATACTTCAAGAATCTCCATTTTGTTGAGATGTATACGGCACTGTACATTGATGTTTTATCCCACATTCAGCACATGACCTTTACATCCCCAAAAATCTCCCACTTAAGGGTCAATGTTACCATAAATGGAAAAATATACAAAGAATGATGTAGGAATATACAATAATGTACAGGAAGAGTCTTGATCTAAACCCATACAGATTAACCTACACCAACTTCCTCCACAAGGTGTATCCATGCACCTCAAACTACTCTAGACTCATATCGATAAGAGTCGAGCTCACATATGACTATTGCAAGAACTGATGAAGTTCCTGCAAAGCTCCCACTCGCTCTATGTCTGTGTCAATCATTGAACGACTGACAACTCTAAGTGCAAATGTTCCAATAGCAATTGCAATGTTTGGACTGCTGATGAAACCTGTGCTATCCTGGCTAACCTAAGTATGTCAGCCATGCATGTATCCAAGGCATCCAAAGCACCATCGACAAGACCAACATGTGCTGACATATCTATGTCAACATCTGGCATGAGTGAATCCAAGAATGACTGCATAACTACTAATTCCTCAGCATCCAAATCAACCATCCTCTCAACCAAGGATGTGTCTAGTTGTGCACCCTAAGAGCTAGTATGCTCTGACATACACTGTGTATCATAAGAGCTATCTAGATCTACCACACCGAGTGTATCATCATGCTCCACATGAACTATCTACACAACATCAACATCGAGATCAAGCTGCTGATCAAATTCTAACTGAGTATCATCACAATGCTCTACATGAGCATCCGCATCATGCTCTAAAGCATCCAACTGATCATCCAAAGTGTGTTCCATATGACCATCTATATGATCAATAGAATCATGCTCTCCATAAGCATCATGAGCATCCAAAGTATGCTCTACATCTGCATCCATATGAGCATCTGAATCTTGCCATACATGTGCATCATGAATGTATGTGTAGGTAGACAAAATGAGACATTAAAAGTCTCACATTGCACATAAGGTTGAACTCCCACTGAGACGAGATTGTCTCTCATATGAAGTACCTACAGTGGATACATGTGCCCAATCCTAGAACCTCTGACAAGCATAAGTTGTCCCAAGTACAACTGAAAATAATGCTCACCAAGGAATGCATAACATCTGCTTTCTTGTAGCTGACTAACTAAAATCAAGCTCATAGGGAATGAAGGCACATAGGGTGCATGTCTGAGTATAAGTGATGCTCCACTAGGTAGTGTTGGCAGCAGTCAGGGCATTTCAAGACAAGGGAGCCGGCATAAGGAATCAGAGCAAAGAGAAGGTCCAAGCATGCAAAGTAGTCAAAGAAGATCTAGCAAATAGTCCATTCAATTTTTCCGACCTAATCTCCTTTTAATAGTGATTTTTATCACTACACGAACATTGTAAATATCGTTTTTGGTAGATTCGACTCCATTTTGTTTAAGCCGAGGAGTCCTCGAGCTTGAGGAGTATTAGAAGTATTTATGTACCAATTTTCATAATTTTTAGATCTCATTTGAGCCTCCAAAATAGCTTAGGAACCTAATTTTTAACTAGGCCAGACACTAGGTCTGGACAAGGCCACTAGCTAGTCAAAAACTATAAAAGGAGCTAGAGAGCTCATTTTTGGGGAGAACAAATTGTAATTTGAACTAAAAGAGCTCATGTAATTGTGTTGTGATCTTAATCAAAGCTTCCATTGTCTCACTCTTTGTTCTTACGTGTGTGCGCATGTGTGTGTGTGCATGTTTGCGTGCTTCTCCATCACCACTTGTGCACATCACTTGCTCGAGGTCTTCATACCATCCTCATGTCTTCCCAGATTGACATTAAAGGGGGTGCTACTCACCACTGAGCTACACCAAATTTTGGCACCGCTGTCGGGCATCGAGCTTTGAGGACGAGCATGTGATGGTAAGACGTAGATTAGAGATGTTGGAAGAGTAGGTAAGCATTTCTTTTACTTGTTTTTACCTTCCTCTTCACTTCTACACACCATATTTGATATGTCATTTGAATTTAAATCTTGAGCTAACTTTGGGACTTTTACAGGTCCATTGAGAGCATCAAAGGGCGTCCAGAGCACCAGCATTCTGCAAGCTTGAGAACAATGTTCTTGGGCACCCAAGAGAAAGGGATAAGCAAGTGAGGTTGGATCATTCTCAACTCCCTTTGTCAATTCCTAGTTTAGGCTAAGTGTGAGTCGTGCTAGAAGCAAGATAGAGTGACGATAGGCATCTATCAAGTTGAAGAATCTTAAATACTCAAGTTCAAGCAAGAAATTAATCTCTTGGTGATCGATAACCTTAAATAAGAGAATTTAACGTGGTGCAAGCAACTAAAAGTGCGAAAATTGACTTAAGTATTCCTGATGACATGATATCAGACAAGAGCATAAACACGATAACCAACTAAAAAAGAACCAAGTGACTGATACAAATTGATCTGAAATGAGGTTGTACTTGGGATAAAATTGGGGTTGCTCAATCATGCATATGAACCTTAGATCAGGAAGACATATAGGGAGAGATCGACAAAGCCTTAGGTCTTCAGAGGCTAGTATCAACCACACTTCTAGGTCTTGGGACCAGCAGTTGAGCAATTATCCGCAATACCCTAGCTCTGAAACTAGCGAATGAGAGATGTCTTATGCTATGGAGAGACCCACAAGAAGTTCAAGTGTGGCTTACTTAGAGAAAACCGAAGGCCCATACAAAACCCAACTTTAATACATTAGGACCGACCGATTAGGTGCCCGTATCTATGAGGACGGTCTAAGAAGGTCCGTTGTGTAGATTAAAAACTCTGATCAACCCCTTGGACTAGAACATCCAGTGGTCAAGTTTGAAAATGGTGCATACGTAGATAAAGAAGGGACATTGTATGTAGTCACCAACCAACCTGATAGAACAGACGAGTTCGGTAATGTGATTCATGAGATAGACATATGTGACATAGAGCAAGGGAACTTAGGAAGAGAGCCTAGAACTCCCCGAGGCAAATCAGTCTTGACTAGAATCATCACTCCAGAGTGGGTTCCCCAAGACAATAAGAGCATAGATCTGCTCTTAAACCGAGAGACTGATGAAGCTTTTTGGAGGTATAAGCATGACCAACCTAATGAAGTAGGAATACTCATAATATATGAGTTTAAAGATCATGATAGCCCAGCCAAAGTGACTTATTTATACAATACTTCAGAGAGAATCTTTGTGGTCTCAGAGCATGGTAGGCATGCCTACACTTGGAAGGGTGAATTTGTTTTTCCCTAACCAAGATCTAACATCTCTTATGGCCACCAAGGAGCTGAAACATCCCAAGCTCATGGAGTTCAAAGGGACAAGAGTAGCAATAGGCTAGAAGTGAGCTTTGCTAACCCACTGGGAAGAGAAAGAACGAGAATAGAGACAGATAGGATGGAACCCGAAAGACCTAGAGACCCAAGGAATCAAAGAAATACAAACAAATTCCCTCTGCCAAGGCCTAGAGAACACACGAGGACCTTGAGGCCTACACAACTAGTTAAGTCCATGAAGAATTGCTTCAATGGCAAAGGAGACCCATACGATCATGTGGTAGAATTTAGGCAAGTCTTGAGAGTGGAGTAAGTTGATGACCTGTTCACTCAGCACAATGCATTTGGACTAACTCTCAAGAACACCACACTGACTTAGTTTCAACCGCTTCACCAAGGTCAATTTAGAAACATAGAACAACTTCTAGAAGCCTTCATCACAGAGTTTTCTAAGAGTGACATACGACACAATACTTCCTCATTGATACATAGCTTCAAGCAGACACCTCAAGAGACAGTTAGACTTGTAGGAAGAAGATTTAGGCAATACCTGGAGAGATGCCCCGTTCCTGAGTTACCCACACCAGCCAAACAAGTGGCTTTATTCTTGGATAGATTGCTAAGTACCAAATTGAGATCATATGTGTACTTGAAGGACCCTAGGACCATACAAGAGTTTGTACACATGTGCAAAGACATTGCCGATAACCTAGGGGAGGAATTAGAGCTTTCAAAAATCTACAAAGATTTAGAGAGTTCTTCTAGCCTCACTTCCATGCAATCCACATCTATTGAGGAACTCGCTGAGAAAGTAGCTCAGAAGTTAGGAGTCTCAAGCAAAAAAATACCAAGGTTTGCCCCAGTGGAAAGATGCTATACTTGTGGAGGTGACCATATGGCGAATGTATGTCCCATTATGGCTCAACCCCAAGTGAAAACCCTAATAGCCAATATTGCACCATAGAGTGAAGATACACTAACCACACTACACAAGACTGTCCCTATAACAAACAAAGTGTCAGACAAAATTACCCTCAACCATATCCACAATAGGGAAGATACCAGAACCAGTACCCACCACAACAATATGGCAGACCACAGTAACCCTATCAGCAACCCTACCCAACCCAACAAAGGCCTCAACCTGTGTTAGCTCAACAACCTCCAACTCCAGCCATTGTGATTCCAGTAAAGTACGTAGCTGTAAAAGAAAATCTGAATAGAGCTTTACTGCCAGTAAATCCATTACTTTCAGAAAGTGATCCTAGTGATCATAGTTTTGACTCTACTCATATTGATAGCCTCCAAGCTTACTACATGCAGTCACCTGAGCATAATGAGTCATATTATTATGAAGACCCAAGCGAACCTAGTTGGGAGCTAGTATGCAAACCCAAACTCTAGACCTCAACCTAGGCACGTAAGACCCCTATTTCCAATGTCAGGGAGATCACCTCATTCGTGATGCCCTATGCCTGCACCTACACAACCCCAATCTGTGATGATTCAGGGTTTTTGTCCCGATTGTGGGAAAGAGCATCTCTTGCGAGATTGTCCTAAGAACCCCAACAATATGCCAAAAGTTATTCCTATCAACGTTATTGGGTTAGTAGTAGACTCTACAGGAAGTGTAACTTCCACTGCTCCTATACAAGTGGTCACTAGAGCTCAAGCTTTGTAGAAAAACCAAGGTTTAGTCCAGGAAAAGAGTTTTGAGGTTAGTGAAATTGACAGCATAACAAAGAAGCAGACCAGAGCTTGGAAGAATAGTCGAGAGAGAATGAAAAGGCAATGGGCAAAGAAGATGAGCAAACTTGAGGAAAGCTTGAGAGAAATGAAAGCTAAGATAATTGAACTCACATCTCAAACTCACTCTCACACTACTCTACCACCACCATTCCCATCTCCATCCAATCCACCACCTTCCAACCTACCTCACACAACCCCTCCACCCCCTAGAGTAGGATCAGTCTTAGCAGATCCCACTCTTGAGGACCTAGACATGATGCTTAAAGCATATCAGGCCAGAATCCAAGGAGGGCCAAACGTAACGGATCATGAAAAGTGTTACCCTAGAGCCGAACTAGAGCTCGAATGAACTAAAATTTGTGCTAAGATGGTGGAATTGGCTCAAACCATGTTTGAAGCGAGTTGCCTCTTTAACTTCTGTAGTTCAGCTAAGACAAAGTTGCACTGACAAGGCAAGTAAAAGGATAGGCCTTCTTGCCCAGGAAGCTTATGTGCCTAACTCCACAGAACTAGACACATCTTCTTCTATGAATTTGTATTCACCAAAATTCCTGCGAGAAATTCAAGAAGAGAAATGGGCTAAAGAGAGTAAAGTTCCTCCTCCCATTGAACTTGTGGATGACGCACATGATCAATTCCCACAAGACATTCTTTCCATTTATGGAGAGCAGGAGAGTGCCCAATCTCATGAGAGATTAGACTTTGAGTCTAATTCCTTACAGGAACTACCCCATTTCACAGGCCCATAAGAAGCTAAGTCTACTTGTATGAGAGCACACACAGTCATGATAAGAAACGAAGACTCAATCGTACCTAGGAACACATAGGTAGTGAAAAACACTAAAGTGCAGTGCAATTTCACTTTAGAAGAACTACTCAAGGTTAGGCCAGAACTGTGGAAACATGTAGCCAATCAAGTGCCAGAAGTAGCAAAAGCTCGTTCCCAGGTAGGCTCTCATAGAATAGTGCCGGAAATACCAGGTGGATAGTGATTCCCACATGGTTATTTTGGTTTGAGAGTCCATTTTATAGAGGAGATGCTGCCACATGTTATCGATTTTTATGCTAGATAGATGGTCTAGTAGATCCTTTATTCTTGTGTGATAGCATTGGATCATTGTTTATCTCCATTTACTTGGACTTGGTTACGAGTTATTTGTGACAGATTAAACCATCTTGCAAGATTTATTCTTGAGTGGAAGGTGTATCACCATTGTATTGGCATGTATTGCCATCAATTTTTGGCATCTATATTTGCTATTGTCTTTGGTTGGATCAGTGATAGGTGGTGATAGGTTACTCATTGTTCTTTTGCCATTGGTTATCTTGTTATGATTGCTCAGTTTACAGGGGATACTCTACCAAATTTTTTCTAGGATTCTTTCACATCTACTTAGTCACTAAAGGATAAGCCTTCCTACCCAGGAAGCTTATGTGCCTAACTCCACAGAACCAAACACATCTTCTTCTATGAATCGATACTCACCAGAATTCCTGTTAGAGATTCAAGAAGAGAAATGGGCTAAAGAGAGTGAAGTTCCTCCTCCCATTGAACTTGTGGATGATGTGCATGATCAATTCCCACAAGACATTCCTTCCATTTATGAGGAGCAGGAGAGTGCCCAATCTCATGAGAGATTAGACTTCGAGTCTAATTCCTTACAGGAACTATACCATTTCACAGGCCCATGGGAAGCTAAGTCTACTTGTATGAGAGCACCCACGATCATGGTAAGAAACGAAGACTCGGTCATACCTAGGAACACAAAGGTCGTAAAGAACACTAAAGTGCAGTGCAATCTCACTTTAGAAGAACTACTCAAGGTTAGGCCAGAACTATGGAAACATGTAGCCAATCAAGTGCCAAAAGTGGAAAAACCTCGTTCCAAGGTAGGATCTCATGGATCAGTGCCAAGAATACCTTTAGGCAAGATAGGAGACATGAGCGAAGGAGAAGACGGAAACAATTACCCATCAAGGTTACACCACGAAGGCAATTCTGGACTCAGGTGCAGGAGTTGCAATTGCTACCACTTCCTTATGGAAGCGATGGGGCAAGCCAGCACTCAGGCGCACGAGAATGAAATTACAAATGGTCGATGGTCACATTGAGAGACCTTAGGGCTGCTAGAAGGAATAACTCTCACTACATGCGGTGTTGAGTTTGAGCATACTTTTGCCATATGCCAGGAATATGTATGGCATCCACCAAATCCTTCATATCAAATGTCTGACTCAACTTCTTTTTGAGAATTGACAAGTCATAACAGGACTTCCCAACAATCAACATATCATCGGCATAAAGTATCAAGCATATCAAGCTACCATCTGAGCATCTCTTTGTGTAGAGACAACGATCCTCATTGCTTCGAGAGTAGCATTGAGACTTCATAAAAGCATCAAACTTTTGGTACCATTGTCTAGGGAACTGTTTAAGTCCATACAATCTCTTCTCGAGCTTACAAACTAGACTTTCCTTGCCAAGAACTACATAACCCTCTGATTGTTCCATATAGATCTCATTTATAAGATCTCCATGAAAGAAAGTAGTTTTCACATCCACTTTGACTAGCACTAATTCCTCCATTGCAAGGAATCCAAGCAACATGCACATGCTAGTCATCTTGATCACTGGAGAGAAGACTTCCTAAAAATCAACATGTCGCTGCTTAAAACCCTTTGCAACAAGTTGTGCTTTATACTTCACTATCTGACGTGAATTTCACCTTATATACCCATTTACATGGTAAAGCTTTCCTTCCCTTTGGCAAAGGTACCAAATCCCAAATACCATTCTTGTGAATAGAATCCAACTCACTCTCCATGGCACGCTCCCACTTGACATGATCCTCTATCTACATAGCCTCTTTGTAGCAAGAACGCTCATCGACATCTATTAGAATAACAAAATCTAAACCTGAAAACATATATATCAAGTCGATGTGAGACACGTGCAAAGTGTCTCACTAGTTGTTGAGTAGGAACATTTGCAGACTTATCTGATCAGACATTCTCTTGAATGTCCCTATGTGCAGCATTTCTATGATGCTAACTGGAGGACTACTATCCTCAAACACCACTCTTCTCACTTCAACCTCCTTAATGGGTTGTTTATGCATCTTAGACTCATCGAAAATGACATCACTACTTCTGATCATTGATCGTGTTTTAGGATCCCATAAGCAATATCCAAATTGTCTTTCTTGTCACATCCAAGAAAAATGCATTTCTTTGACTTATGGTCCAACTTTTTTCTGAGATTCTTGGGTATATGAACATATGCTTCACACCCAAAAACTCAAAGATGATCATAATATGGTGGCTTTCATGTCCATAACTCTTGTGCCACTTTCAGACCTTTGGTAGTACTAGGTGAAAGGTTAATCACATGAATTCTAGTCAATACTGCTTCTGTCCAAAATCCTTGTGAAAGGTTTGCATGATGTAGCATAGAGACTACTCTATCTTGAATAGTTCTATTCATCCTTTCAGCTACACCATTTTGTACTGGGGTATAAGGAGCTGTAAAATCTCTATGAGTTCCTCTAGACTAGCAAAAAAGGTTGAATTCATGTGAGCTATACTCAGCTTCATTATCTAAACGTAAAGCTTTGAGATTAGTTCCTTTTTTAGTCTCAACTAAAGCAAGCCATTTTCAGAAAGTAGGGAATACCTCATCCTTCAATGAGCGTTCTATGCACATTTTTGGTTTGCTTTTCATATGTTAAATCTCTGTTCTAACTGGCTATATCTGGTAAGGATAACAGTGACATGATAACTTACAGGGTTCTTGGTATGGAAAGGGGTCTGTAACCAAAGGCCTTATAATATTTTCCCACTCTACAAATTAATCAATTACTACAACAACTATCGAAGCAACAAACTATTATTCACTTCATAGTGCCTCTGACTTCCATGAATTAGATACACAAATTTACCTTCTCACCAATGCACTGCTCTGAGTGTTACTTTACTTAGAAGAATCTACCACTACAATTACTGTTCATGCACTTAACATACAACCAAGTTCATTGATGTTGAATGTTATACAACAATCACCGAATACTTTATTATCACGAGATCACAAAACTATGTCACATTAACCTTCAAGCAAAACTTGTTTCTCTTAATCACCACAACCAAGATGAATCACTTATCTATCACTTAACAACACTATACATAACTTTATGGAACCACAAAATTGATGAACAGGGTCTACACACGATCACTTTGCCACGCATAGTTTGGTGCTGACTCGTTGTGCATCTTTGCTACACAGCGGAATGACATGATTACAACCCTTTTTGTATTAATGTAGGAAAAGGTAATTACAACGGTTAGGCCACTACAACGCTTCACCAAACTATATGTGGAATTACAATATGAAAATTACAAGGCTTCATCTGATGGCCTAACATTGGCATGCACGATGGACTCAAACGGATCAATCAAAAAGCAAGGACACATTAGACACAAATGTTTAGAGGCATGCCAAGTCACATGGGCATGGAGGAGGGACAATAGTGTTGTAGCTTAGAGCCGTTCACTAGGTTGGGGAGAACTACTCCGATGAGTGTGGCTAACCAGAAAGTGGCCGGCCCAGTTGTGCTGAGATATAGTATGGGCCGAGCCACTGAAGCTTAAACTTGCCTACAACTCAGTCAAATTTAGAATTATAAAACAAAACCAACTGACTGACTTCAAAAACAGGGGTGTGCAAAAAACAATCATGAGTCTTGGCCTACCGAATCTAAACTTCTTGCATCAACAAAAAACTTTCCAACTTTGTTCATCTAGCAAACACAACGCATCAAGACGTGCAGATAAAGAATCAGTCGGCAAAAACTTCTTGTCAATAGCCACTCACAAACTGGGTACAACCATTTCCATGGGAGCAATAACTTCCAAACCATAAGCTAATTTGAATGGTGTGCATCCAGTAGAGACTTTGTATGTAGTTTGGTAGGCCTAAAGGATGGAAGGGAGAAGTTGATCCCAACGCTCAGGGCATTCAATAATCAGCTTTTTAAGCATGGTGAGTAAGGTCTTATTTGTACTTTCAACTAGTCCATTGGCATGCGGGTAATAAGGCGTACTAAATTTATGGATAACATTAAAATTTTGAGTTAAGGCCTGTATAAGAGAGTTTGCAAAGTGGGTGCTGCGATCTGAAATGATTTCTTGAGGCAACCCAAATCGGGGAAAAACATCCCGAGTTAGACATTTAGCAACAACCTGCATTGTGGTAGAGTGGCAACCTAGGCTTTAGCCCAGTTTGTAGCATAATCAGTACAGGTGAGGATATATCTGTTATGAGTTGAAATAGTGGGCAGGGTGATGGTTCCAATAAAATCGAGCCTCCATTAAGGTTCCAAAGGTAGGACTGGTTGGAGAGGAAAAAGGCTGTCTATTATGCTGACAGGCATCACATTGCTTTACATAAGCATAAACATCATGTCGCATGGTAGGCCACCATAACTCGTTTTGTAGGATTTTTTGGTAGGTCAAGTCTGTCCACTAGACGGAAGGAGCCATAGCAACCATGGAAGGAACTTCATGACTTGGGATACATTTGAGCAAGACTCCAGAAGGATCGGCATAATATAGTTGTCTTATAATAATACGAAACCAATGACTTTAGATGGATAATTTGTGGTGGATCCTGTTAGACGTCGAACCCGGTGGACACCCAGTAGTGAGAAAAATCATTAAACTATCGTAGTAAGAGTCGGCAATTGGTAAAGTAGCCTTTGGTGCACTCGGTGTTGTTGTTGAATAAATTGCTGGAGAAGACTCATCCAACCCACTTGGAGGTTCACCAAAATCTATTCTAGATAGAAAATCTGCTATGGCATGTGCCGAACCCTATCGGTGGACTACATCATCGTCAAGTTCTTGTAGCAAGAGTACCCAACGAGTAAGCTGACCACCCAAATGTTGTTATTGTACTAGGTAGACTAGAGCAGCATGATCTACATGAAAGGTAAACTTACAACCAAGCAAATAGTGCTAAAACTTTTTAATGGAGTATATTAACCCCAAGCATTTCTGCTCAGTTACTGAGTAATTATGTTCTACTAAAGCAAGATGGTGGCTAGCATAATAAGTAGGCCTATACCACTTGTCCTAACGGTGCATTAATACACTTCCAATGGCAATGTTAGATGCGTCAACAAAAACATGGAATGGTAATTGCCAGTTCAGGACCTGCAAGATCAACTCAGTGCTAGTAAATGCAAGATCTAAGCCCTTCATGTCTTAATAGTCCCAAGCGAAGACATCTATAAATTCTTTTAATAAATTGAGTAAATCTTCTTGGTAAGTAGGTGTTAGACCAGCTTTGATTTTAACTGAGTGTGGGTTAGCACCATCACCCAGGTGGCAAGTAACTAGCTAGTCTTTTGGCACATAAAATTATCGTGAGGTAGAGGGATCATCCACGGATTGGAATAGATGTTTAGTACCCATAGGTTCTACGAGTTCCTCAGTCTCACTAACACTATCATCCACTAGTGTTTGTACCGCACAGGCCGTTGGAGTTCACTGGTCCAACACCTGTTGAAGATCTATCATTCCCAGGGAAAGCAAATTCTGGTTCATAGTAAAAAGGACTTCCTCCTCGTCATGAGACATGCCATCTAACATATGCACAGGTTCCGCTACATAGGCCCGCACATGAGTCTCACAGGGTTTCATGTCATCTAAAGGAACCACATATTTATGGTGGTTGGATTTAAAGATAAGTTCATGTGAAGACCAATTTTGCAAAACTCTGGCTTTCTTAAGCCAGGGTTGAACAAATAGTAGATTATAATCCAAAATTGATTTATGTAGGTTCATAACTATGAAAGTCATTTTGAATACTGCACTGTGTAATGCAATAGGCATATTATGTATGAGTCCTACTTGATGGACTCTCGATGGATTAGCCATACAAACAAAAAAGTTAACTCGTTCGATGTGATTCCAACCTAGCTTTTTGCAAATTATTGCAGTAGAAATATCAACTCCTGATCCTTCATCAATTAACACCTATAAAATCTTGTGATTCTTAAACCAAATAGTAATGAGTGGTACCGTGTGATCAACTATAGAGTTGGACTCTAGGTTCATGGTAGTAGTAGTTGGTGCCCATATGGAACTTGGGTCAATCTGCTGCTAGAACTGTTGATGAATACCCAAAATGAGGGATAGGGGGTGGGTTTGGGGGCGAGGGGTCTGGAATGTGGTGACAACAGTGCATCGTGCTATTTTTCCGTGTGTGTAGTGTCAGTTGGTGCCGATACATCTATAAGAATTTGCTTTTTGGATCAAATGGGGCATGTAGGCATTCGTTGTTCAAAGCGATGAATGTGAGCGATGGCCGAGTGAATGGCTTCATCAAGACCAAGCGCATCAACGTGAAAGTTCAAAGACTCGATGAACTGTTCATCTACCCCTTCTTCTCCTAACATTTGACTCATCAATAATTTCCTTGTTTCTAATGATAATTTGTGATGCTCCTGAACTCTCTTCATGGTCTCGTACAATCTCTTGATCTTTGCCGTATAAACTGGTGCACCCACTAGCTCTTTAATTTCCTGCTACTCCTAGTCGTGCTCTTCATCCGATTCCTCTTCATTCTTCTTCATCTTCGTTCACTTCTACTACTTCAGGTTGAGTAGGGGTTGGAGTCTCTATCGTCAGGTGCGGCCCTCAGGTATGGTCTTCCTCAGTCTCAAGATTCACCTCATTTATCATTCTGGCAATTTCTTCATCGGTTAAGCCATCCAAAGTGTAGCCCTGTGGAAATTCCAAATCAAAAGGGATAGGAGGGAAGACAAGGTTTGGTCCCTCTGCACTCTGCCTGGGTAAGCAAATTGTGAATGGGCGAACACATCTCTCTTGAGGTGGTCACATCGGGTGTGAGGGTGGCACCCCTTGCTTGTGCACAGGGTATTTGAATGGCTCCCCTCATTTTCTTTGCTGGTGGGCCTGCCGTTGATGCTCATCTCTAAAATTCTTGTACTTTGGACCACACCAATGCTCGTTGGATGGATACATTATTAGCCAAACACCTGTAAATGATCCGGGTAAGTGTGCAACATCCATGAAGTACATTCTTGTGTTTCTTGTTCCATCGCTGATGCACTAGGTGAATTTGATCAATGATCCAATGGGGCATATTGAGGGTGAGGTTTTCTGTTTCCGCCAAATACAAACTGAACCAAATTCTCTTTGGTGACATGGTAAAGAATTCTTGAGCAGGGAAGGCAAAATGCTGCATACATGTGCATAAATGGAGAGCAATGCTCGGAGTCATGGCCACCATATCCTTCAATTTGTTGAGGTCCTTGTGCTTCATTCATCTAGGAATCAAGATTTTCTTTTTTGTTGGAATATGCATGCCCTTCATGTCTAGGGCCTCCCGTACTAAGTTGATGGTCATCTTAAACCTTTTTAATTCATGTCCTTGTGTCAATGCTGGAAGCACAAAGGTACTATCTCCTCCTTTGGCCCTGCTAGAGGTGAGAGTGTTGATCATGTAGGAGCAGCGCAGAAAATCGGGTTGGGGTAACATTGCTCTAAAGTAGCTATCCAAGCCGACTTTAGTCCATACTGATCTCATAACTTCTGCATTTTGGTACTTTTCAAACTCCCGAGCAAAGAAGTGGTATCTTCCCCACTTGCCATTGAATTCTACTTCAACTTCCCATAAGTAAGTACCGTCTCCGAGGGGTCCTACTACGTCACTCAACCAATGGGCATGCTTGCCGACATGTGAGGTGTGCCCTTGTGGAGGGTCCTGAATTGGAATTACATAAACCGCTCTGAGTTCCTGGGACCTCTCTGTTAGTTGTTCCTTCAGGAGGATGGTTTCAATGTCGACTACTTGAGAGCTCGACCCTGCCTGTGAACTAGTTCCTGCTGCTTCTGCCATGCTACTGCCTTGCTTGCTGATTCTATGAGAATATAGAAGCACATGTTAACATTGTAGTGGACAAGATATGACCATCGGGGACATGAGGCATTGAGACAAGTTAGTGAGTCAGTTGGTGCTCGGTGATTGTGTGTGTAGTTAGTGAATGAAGAGTCCTATGAGCTAAGTGGAATGGTGCAGTGTGAGGATGATGCAGTTAGTAGGTTGAGGTGAATTTACAACTTGGGGTCTGTGGGTTTATTACAAGCTTTATGTTGCCAAACATAGTGTGTGGCTCTACAGATTGAATGCCTATGGAGTATGGGAGACTTTTCATCAATTTCTCCTTGGAAATGAGGCTTTTTAGGGACCCATTTACAAGTGATTTTGTTAGTGCATGTTGATGCCGGTGTGATTGTGTGTGAATGGAGCCTTGTCTCGTGAAGCTTATTTATTTTTTGGGATGATGGCCGAAGAAACGTTTTCTTAGGCGTCCTATGCTAATCACTAGAGTGGGGTTTGGTTGAGGCTTCAGCCGGAGTTTCTTGGGCAAGTCCACCCTTTTGTACCCACATCTTCTTTGATGGTCAAGATGCCTTGGCCAAGGTGCTCTTTGATTTAGGACAACTGCTTCTTTGCTTCATTCCGATCTCTGGGACTTCATGTATTTGGTATGAGGCTTCTCTTGGACAAGCAAGGAGGTCCACTAGCACCACCTCGTCTGGAGTGGAGGTCTTCTGCATCATAGAGGGTTGGACAAGAAAAGAATCTTTTTCCATGATTGTGCTCCTCGAGGGACTAAGAGATGGTGCCTTTTCTATTTTCTTGAGTGCTTGATTTTCTAACTCGATGATAATGCGATTTTGACCGACCCAGACCTGAAGAAGCCCACTTCTTAGGTTCAGGTTGACTACATGATCATATATCCAATCTTGACCCAAGACAAGAGGTTCAATGAGATCCTCATCTTGACACAGTAGTACCTTAACTGTCATTAGAACATCTTGAATGTGGAGGGGAAGCTCCACCTCGCCCATGCAAGGGGTTTCCACACCTCCCAATCCTATAAGGTATGCTTCTATAGGATTGACACTTAATTTCAATTCTTGACAATAAGAAAGTCTAAACGCACTAGTGGATGCACCTAAGTCAATCAAGGCCCATACAGTCCTTGCACTATTTCCTTGTCCTACCTCTAAGGTCACAAAAGGACGTCGATCAATTATTCTATGGGAACTTACACCTGAGACTTCACACATAGCCATGTGATATCCTGGAGCTGCATAGGCCTCTATGCTATGCTCATCTCTACCCTATCTTCTCAATTTCATTCTTTGGATGCGTTTTAGGCTTCTGTGTGCACTTCTTCTCGGATTCACTTTTCTTCTTCTTTGCGTTTCTTGGCAGTATTAAGTCCATTAAGCATTTCCTCCATGAGGGGTTCTTGATAAAATTTGATTCGGCATCCACTAATGTAACTTGGTAGGATGTCGCCTTCTAAGGTGGCTAATTGGACAACCCCACTTGTTGATATTCTGTTAATAATTATGGGTCCATAGCCACGCTTCTCCAGCTTTCTTGCATGTTGCTTCAGGGTATACACCAAAACTAAGTATTCAGCTTTCAAACCTTTATCCTTCACATGGGCATCGAAGTATGCCTTTTGTCTTTTCTTAGCTGCATAAATCCCTGTGGCAGCTCTCAGTCTCGTTTCACCTAGCCGTTCAAGATCAAAGATTCTTGAAGAGAGTTCATGCCCTGTCCACTCATGTTCCTGTGCTACTCTCAGTGTAGGTATCAAGAAGTCCAAGGCTAGCACTGCATTTGGGCCAAATACCATATGAAAGGGTGTGGCTTGAAGTACCATTTTCTAAGCAACTCTATATGCCCAAACAACATGGTGTAACTGTTTGTCCCAATCAGAGCGTTTATTATCCACTAATTTTGTCAGCACATTGCATATAATCTTATTGGTGCTTTCGGCTTGGCCATTAGCTTATGGATGATAGGGGGCAGACATCTTGTGTATCACCAAGAACTCTTTGAGAAGATTTTCAATGACTTCATTCAGGAAGTGAGTGCCCCTATCACTTACTAGCTCTATTGATAGCCCATATCTAGTGAACACGTTCTCAAATAAAAACTTAGTTGTCGTTTGAGCATCGTTCTTTGTTGTGGCTTTCACTTCTACCCACTTGGTTAGATAGTCTATGGCCACAATGATGTATTCAACATGTGAACTCTTAGCTGGGGGGTTAATAGGACCTACAAAGTCTATTCCCCACTTAGAGAATGCACGTCCACCCATCATAGGTTTCAATGGCATCTCATCCTTCTGTATCAAAAATTGAGTTCGCTGACAAACATCACATCGCTTCATATAGGTATGTGCATCCATGTCAAGGGTTTGGCCACCACAAGCCTGCAAATAGGATTGCCTTAATCACACAGTCTGGCCCAAAGTGCCCTCCTGCTACACCTTGGTGAGCAGTTTCCAAGATCTTTGCGTAGTCTAGGGCTTCTTGTTCTAATCTTCTTTGCTTGGCCACAATCATATCTTGAGGGAATGTTTTCGTCCTCAAGAAGGCTACCAATGGTTCATTCCAATCTGGTATTAGAGACATTTGGTACAGTGTAGCGTTCTCCACAGGTCGTCTAATACGACAGACTGGGCATTCCTTACATAACTTATGGACATTAGCTTCCATAGTCGGCCAATGCACTCCGAGTCTCCTTAGTGTCTGTAAAGTTCTTTGCCTTGAGTAGTGTTGCTCTAATGCACCCTCATGTGCTAATTGCAACCATTTTGTGTACTCCTCCTCTTCCAAACAACAAGCTAATATCCCTTGATCTGTATGCTTGTACATACTTCCTGCCATGATATGGTACTTTTGGGCTTTTACTACCTCCCTATCTTGAGTGTTCATTACTAGGTGTTTTGATCCATATGTCAATACTCGCACTAATGTCTTGGCCCACTGCGGTACAACTTCCAAATGAAACAAGTAAGCATCAGGAAGATCATTTGATACTCCTTGTGGGGCCTCTTCGGATGTGAGCTTCGAGAGATGATCTGCTCTCAAGTGAGTCTTGCCTTTCCTCACAACTACCCCAAAGTCATATTCCATTAGTAAGAGGAACCATCTCACTAACGTACCTGTATTGCATGGCTTGTTCACAAGATATAGCAATGCTTGATGGTGTGTAAAAAATTTAAACTTATGTGCAAGCAAATAGAGTCTAAACTTTTTAACCGCGTATACCATGCCTAGTCCTTCTCATTCAGTAGTGGTGTAATTCCTTTCTATAGCATTCAATTGCCTACTTGCATAAGCGATTGGTAGATCCATGTTACCTTCACCCGTAGGTTATGCTAGCACACATCCAATAGCATAGTTGGATGCATCCACATGCACATGGAATGGCTTGTTCCAATCTGGGGTAGTCAAGATTGGTGCCGAACACAATCTTCTTTTGAGCTCGTCAAAAGAGTTTTCACATTCTTTAGTCCACTCGAACTTATTCAAAATGGAGTAAAGGGGCTTTGCAATGATTGCATACATATGAATGAATTGACGATAATAGCCACAATGCCCCATGAAAACCTATACTGCCTTGACATTCCTTGGCCTAGGTAGCTCTGCAATAGTTCTCACTTTCTCCTCATTCGTGGATATGCCATTCTTTGACACTATGTGCCCTAGAATCTTGCCTTGCCTAACCATGAAAACACACTTTTTTAGGTTCAGGCAGACTTGATATTCTCTATATTTGTCAAAGATAGCTCTCAACTCTGGGATATGTGTTTGACTTATGTTGGAATGAGCACAGAGATCATCAACATAGACTTCCAAATTCTTCCTCAAGAACTCTTTAAACACATGGTACAATCAACCTTTGAAATGTAGCGGGCGCATTGGTGAGGACAAAGGGCATTACCCGAAAGGCAAATATGCCCTACTCTATGGCAAAAGTTGTCTTATGTTGATCTTCTGGAGCTATGGCCACTTGATTGTAGCCCAAGATGCCATCAAGGAAGCTGTATACTTCCTTGCCTATTACTTTTTCCAAGAGATGCTCAGTGATAGGAAGCGGGTAATTATCTCTTATAGTGGTTGCATTAACTTTCTTCAAGTTAATGTATACACATAACTTTCCATTCTTCTTGGGCACCACTATGATGGAGGATACCCACTCAGTGTGCTCAATTTCATATATGAATCCAGCTTCAACCAAACGATCTATCTCTTCTTTGATCTTGGCAGCATAGTTGTCATTGTATGTGTATGGCTTCTACTTAGAGGGTTTGGCATCTGAGGTCATGGGAATCGTATCTGAGCATATGTCAAGGTCTACACCTTTCAAGTCCTTGCAATTCCATGCAAAAACATCTCTATATTCTCTTAGCAAGGCTACCAACTCTTGCTCCTCATCCTCAGTCAGGTCATGTCCAATGTATGTGCATTTTTCTTCTCCTTCTTCTATGGTTACAACAATTTTCTTGGTGGTTTCTTTATTATCATAGGCCTCTCCTGTTTGTGCATCACATTTAGGCATTCTTCATCATGACTCTCTTACCTTCTATCCCATACTTTTTGAGGGACCTCAAACAAGGATTCTTCCTCCTGTGGTGTGACTTCTTTCTTCTTCCTCTTCTTGCCTTCATTCTTAGTGGTTACCTATGTGGTTAATCTCACATCATTTGTAAGTTCTTCATGTCTCTGAGGGTGAGCTTCTACTTCATGGAAATAATCCTCATCTGATGCAAAAGGTGGATCCATGATAATTGACTCTAGATTGGAGTCACTCGCATCCTCGAATGCATCCGTGCTAGGAGTCACACATGATTGGCTCTATTGTGAAAACTAAAATGTCATAGCCATCCTCATCACAATGGGGTGTCCATTGTTCTTCATTGATGGCTACATCCATTGTTGCTAAAATTTCTGCCCGACCATGAGGTTTGAATTCTTCCTCAGGAAATGCTACAGGTGAATATGCTGGGTCTTGAAATGATCTATGACTTTCCTTCGCACCTACCTCTCTAGCTTTTTCTCTCCTCTCTTCTTCTAAGGCTACTTTGCACATCCATAAGTGGGTGTCTTCATGCATCCATAAGGATCCTGATCCTATATGAAATTGAGCAAGGATAATTGCCCCGAATTGAATGAGGAAAAGGAATTCATGACCAAAATTCCCTATCAATCTACTGTTGGTAGTTTCATGTATGCTATGGTAGCTACAAGACCAGACATTGCATTTGTAGTGGGAGTTGTGAGTAGATATATGTCTAATCTTGGCAAGAAACATTGGGAAGCGATCAAGATGATTTTGAGATATCTGAGTGGTACTAAGGAAAAGTGTCTATGCTTAGGTAGAAGGAAAGAATCCATTATTGGTTACATAAATTCTGCTTCCAACAGTTTTGGCAATTTTTGGCTGAATTTTTTCAGCCATGTTTGGCTGGAAATTCTCTGCATTTTCAGCCCTATTTGGCTGGAATTTTTTAGCCCTTTGAACGTCAGTTGGCTGGTCTACATGGCCATAGTCAAGCGCACCATTTTGGAACAAAGGCATGAGTGTATCGAACACATCTTGTGAGCTAACTGTTGGCAGTTTTTTGCATTCAAGTAGAGGGAAAACTGAATTTTCAGCAAATACCACATCTCGACTCACAATAATTGTGTTCGTCAATGGATGGTACAACCGATATCCCTTACTTTCTTTGCCTTGTCATCAAGTTTGTGACGTTGTTGTGATGGCACAAGAGCATATGCCAAACAACCAAACACACACATATGACTAACCATAGGCTTATGACCATTCCAAGCTTCATAAGGAGTGATGACTCTCAATGCCTTTGTAGGACAGCGATTCAACACATAATTTGCACACATGACCACTTCCATCCAAAATTTATGAGGAAGATGCTTTCCTTTAACCATACATCGTGCCATTTCAAGTAGAGTTCTATTTTTACGCTCGACAACACCATTTTGTTGAGGTGTATATGGCACCGTACATTGGTGTGAAATACCTCTTTCACGAAGAAAAGCATTAAACTCATGTGACATGTATTCACCACCATGATCTGTGCGTAGAGTCAAAAGCTTTTGTGAAGAAAAAATTTCAGCCATAGCTAAAAATGCTTTGAAGCAAGAAAATACCTCATTCTTTGCTTTCATAGGATACACCCATGTATGGCGAGTAGCATCATCAATGAAGGTAACAAAATATACATGCTTCCCAAAAGATGGAGTCTTGACGGGACCACATACATCACTATGAACAAGTTGCAATTTTCTTGTAGTGTGTGTGTGACTATCTTTTGGAAAAGAAGCACGATGCATTTTTCCAAGAATGCAACCTTCACATGCATGCTTTTCAATGGACTCAAGTGTAGGCAAGCCAATAACCATGTCCTTCTTTTGCAAGTAGCGCAAACTATTGAAGTTTAAATGACCAAAACGAGCATGCCAAAGCTCCATTTCAGCCATGGAAGAAGTATGAGCAACTAAGGCATTCGAGGCAGCCCTTTTGTATGTATCCATGCGATACAAACCATTACATAATGTACCGGACATCACGATAACATCGCCATTGCTGAAATCATGAACCATACACTTATCATCAACAAAGTGTACATGAAGCCCAACTTTGGCAATCAACGGAACTGAAATTAAGTTCTTCTTGATACCGGGCACATACAATGCATTTTTCAAGAGAATCACACCTCCATTTGCAGCCGTAAGCTCAATTTCTCCTACTCCAATGATAGGATAAGAGGCATTGTTTGCACACACCACATGTCCTACTTTAGGTGCATCTTTCAAAGAGGCAAAAAATCTTTTGCATGATGTTATGTGCTTTGAAGCACCACTATCAAAGAACCAATCCGAATCAGCCTCACTCACAACCATACATTTAGAATGTAAAGAAGCATCATAATGACATGTAACAACACATGCCCAACAAACTTGAGCCATGTTAGCCTCATCATTCTTTGCATTTGCTAAATTTTCAGCAATAGACATGCCCGATTCCTTCTTCTTTTCATTGCGTTTAGCAAGCTTTCTACACTCATCAATAGTATGACCAGCCTTCCGGCAATATTTTGCATCTCTTCTTCTTTTGCAAATCACCATCATTAGAGGAATGAGTGGAAGAGGAAGCTTGAGGCTTTGGTTTTGATGAACCAAAAGCTGAACCATACTTGCTTTTCCCCTTTTGTGAGATAGCAAGTGCTTGCGTTCCTTCAATCAAACCACTCCTATTCACTCTAGATTGCTCTTCTTGCAAAAGAAGAGACACAACCTCATCAAATGCATACATATTAGGATTTCCTTTTGCAACCAAACGAAGTGTAGTAGCAAAGCTTTGAAAAGATTCCGGTAATCCTTTCAACAATGTAGAAATGAGTGATGCATCTCATCTATGTTTGCGAATTGCTCTTTCAAGTCCTTGATGCGTGTCACATACACATCCACTGACTCATTTTCAGCCATACATACATCCTCAAGTTGCTTCATCAAGTATGCAACACGTGCTTCATTACGCACGGCATACAAAGAAGCAAGAGTGTCCCATGCCTGTCGTGATGTAGAACATGACCGAATGTGTGGAACTATATGACGCTTCACTGAAAGCGCAATCAAAGCATGAGCTTGAGCATCTTTTCCATCCCATCTAAGCTGCTCCTGTGTAGGTGGAGAAGGAGAAACCACAGTACTCGAAGAAGAAGCTCCATCTGTGACAGTAGACTGTGAAGTAGAAGCACCTGCCGGTCTTCGATCTACATCTGCCACTATGTTCCAAAGTTGTTTTGCAACAAGAACATGCTTCATCATGTAAGACCACATCGGATAGTTGGTCACATCAAGCTTATCTTCAGCTTGAAGCATGCCAAACAAGTCATTGCTGCCCGCCATTTCACTAAGGAACAAGAATGTGATAAAATCTTCACTTCGACGAAAACTGAAATGAATGCTGAAATTTCAGCTCACAAACCGTCACTCTGATGGCGATTCTGACTGCACCAATGGCTTCGAAATGGGGGTAAAACGCCAGCGCACCTGGTGGAAATGTTTTTGGGCTGCTGAAATTCACACTTCTATGCTCCGAAGTCGATTTGCACTGTTAAAATGCGCGCGCGTCGCAACGCGAAAAACGAAACTTGAGAAGAAGCTGAACCTGCTCTGATACCACTGTTGGGTGTTTGTATAAGTGCGAGAGACACACAAGAAGCACACATTAGGAGCACAAACACAGCAAGACACACGGAGAAGACGATGGCTGGAATAGCTCTCTCTATTGATCGATGAACTGAACTGAAGTAAGAGCTGAATAATATCCCTAAGTACAAAGTACCACCACATATGAGAGTATCAAGTATGTGGTAACATGGGGAAAAAACCTCTAGCCAACACTAGAGTAAAAAGTGCCCATGTATAGGGAAAAGGTTCACATCAAAGCTACTCGAGGAACACATAAGTGTAACAGTGCCTAGATTGCACATCGAGAAACAAGTGAATTGGGAAGAGATGTTTTTAGATCCACCCTTATGATTCATTCACTACTTTGTGCTTTGACTAGTTTCTCAAAGTGCAAAGTTGGATGGTGTTTTAAATCATTTGGCTAGAGATGAGACATGTTCTTCTAATTTTAGAACATGAGGCTTAGGTTTCACCTCCAATATTTATATAGCTCTACTTTGGTGGATAAAGATATTTTTTCAAAGGGAGCAAGAATGTAATAAAGTAATCTATGATCTCCAGGTCTGACTAGTTTAGAAAGATCTAAAATCGGATATCGTTTGGTCATCCATGTGTATGACCAAAGATCTAAAGACTAGACTTACTAGAAGGTCTTGTGCTCTTGTTAACAATTGATCCACTTAGCTTAGTGGTTAAGTCTCAAGAGTGTGAAAGAGGAGGTCTTGGGTTCAATTCCCATTGGGTACATGGGAAGAGTATTTTACCCAAAGAGATCTAGAGCCTTCTAGAAGCATCCACTTGAGTTAACTTGAGTTAACTGGGATACTTGGCACACATGCAGTTACAGGCCTGACACATGGATGGTTAGTATATACCTACCCAAGAAGGCAGTCCCCTGGAGAGAGCTATATATAGAGTCATATGGTTGGGAGGATTCATCTCTCTAGCACATGGCGGTGGTCATAATCCTCGGTCTCTTGCATAAAGCATGACTTTTGACCATACACCTCACCATCTCCACGAGTGACCTATTCTTCTTTCAACAACTCCATTTTGTTGAGGTCTATACGACACTGTACACTGATGTTTTATCCCACATTTAGAAAGAAATGCATTAAAATCAGAAGACATGTATTCCCTTCTCGATCACAATGAAGGTGTTCATTTTACATGCTGAAAGATTTTTAGCCAAAACCAAAAATTGTTTGAAGCACATAAGAACTTTCGACTTTGCTTTCAGTGGATACACCCACACATGCCCAAAAAATCAAAGGTCACAAAGTAAAGGTAGCTCCCAAAAGAGGATGTCTAAATAGGACCACATAAATCAGTATGAAAAAGTTGCAATTTTTGAGTAGCTCTAACTGAACCATCTTTTGGGAAGGAGGAATGCTGCATTTTGCCCAAAATACAACCTTCACAAACATGTTTACAAGGTGCCTCAAGTTTGGGTAGAGAGACACTATTTCAGATTTCTGTTGGCATAGAAAACTAGCATAATTCAGATGACCAAAGCAAGCATGCCAAGAAGGCAGTCCCCTGGAGAGAGCTATATATAGAGGCATATGGTTGGGAGGAGTCATCTCTCTAGCATGTGGTGGTGGTTGTAATCCTCGTTCTCTTGCATAAAGCATGACTTTTGACCATACACCTCGCCATCTCCATGTGACCTATTCTTCTTTCAACAATCCCATTTTGTTGAGGTCTATATGACACTATACACTGATGTTTTATCCCACATTTAGAAAGAAATGCATTAAAATAAGAAGACATGTATTCCCCTTCTCGATCACAATGAAGGGTGTCCATTTTACATGCTATTAGATTTTTAGCCAAAACCAAAAACTATTTGAAGCACATAAGAACTTGCGACTTTTCTTTCAGTGGATACACCCATGCATGCCCAAAAAATCATCAATAAAGGTCACAAAGTAAAGGTAGCTCCCAAAAGAGGGTGTCTGCATAGGACCACATACATCACTATGAACAAGCTGCAATTTTTTAGTAGCTCTAATTGAACCATCTTTTGGGAAGGAGGAATGCTGCATTTTGCCCAAAATACAACCTTCACAAACATGTTTACAAGGTGCCTCAAGTTTGGGCAGAGAGACACCATTTCATATTTCTGTTGGCATAGAAAACTAGCATAATTTAGATGACCAAAGCATGCACGCCAAAGCTTTGCATCTGACATAGCCTGAGAATCTTGGACTGCAAATGCTAAATTGTTCACAGATTTTACATATTCTATGAGCTTATACAACCCATGACATAAGATGCCACAAGCAATAAAAACATTTCCATTTGACAGATCAGAATTGTACATCTATCATCAACAAATTTCACAACCAAACTCATCATGGATAATGTTGAAACTGATAACTGATTTTTCTTGATCCCTGGCAGAAACAAAGCATTTGACAACGTGAAAGAACTACCATCAACAGTATTCAAAATGATCTTACCAACTCTCATGATTGGATAAGAGGAGTTGTTGGTGCATGTGACAGTAGGTGCATGTGATAGTATTCCCTGTAGGGGCAGGCTCAAAAGAACTGAAGAAACTACATTGTGAGGTAATATGTTTGGTTGCCCCACTATCAAAGTACCAAACATCTGAGTCTGCTCCAAACATACATTGTTCCTGAGAAGATGGGTCATAACTACAAACAGTAGTAAACACCCATTCTTCATTCTACACAAGATTAAGAGACTCTATTTTAGCTATAGAGGCCTATGCAACAACCATTCCGACCTCTTTTTTCTTTGCCTCTTTTGTAGCCATTTTGGACAACTCTTTATGACATGATCATTTCCTTTATAGTATTTGCAAAACAATATTTGTTTTTTTGTTTTCTTCTCTTCTTTGTCTTCCTTTTTTGACTCTGCAAAATTAGTAGATTTTTGCTTACTAGTAGATGAGCTCCATTTCCCTTTGCCCTTCTGAATAGCTAAGAAAGCTTGATCTACTACATGCATGATGGACCTATTATGCTTGGATTGATCTTCTTGCAACAAAAAAAGACTAACTCCTCAGATGTTAAGGTAGTTGGATTGCCCTTCATCATCAACCGAAGAGTAGAAGCAAATCTTCCTGCAACAAAACAAAGACTAACTCCTCAAATGTTAAGGAATTTGGATTGCCTTTCACCATCAACCAAAGAGTATAAGAAAAACTTTGATATGAATCTGGAAGACCATTTAGAACAGTTTGCACAATGGAGCTATTTGACGAGACTTCATCAGCAGAAATCAACTGCTCCTTCAAATCTTTGATCTTTGTCAAAAAACTATCCATAGAATCGCCTTCATTCATATGCTCACTCTCCAAATGTTTTCATAGGTAAGCAACATGAGCCTCATTTCTTGCTTGCTACAAAGTGGTAAGTGTATCACAAGCATCCTTTGCTATTTTGCAAGAGTGAGTATGAGAGATAATGGCACATTTCATAGACAAGGTTATCAATGCATGTGTTCGAGCATCTCTTCCATCCCAACAAAGTTTCTCTATACTAGGTGCAATAGGAACTGAAGCACGAACAAGAACCTGAAGATCATCATTTTCAATGCCATCTGCATCACCTGCAATAATTGTATTTGTAGGTGTAGTGGATCGTCTTTGTTGACATATTTAGGTAGTGATGTGTCTGAACACACTAGGACCGCTGGGGCACTTTTTCCCCTCTTTAGGAGGTTTTTTCCCCCCAGCTTGTATATACGCCTATTTCCCTAACGGGTTACTTATCTTTGTACATTATAGTGGTAATACATTCAGTATTGTGTGTTGTGCTCAAAGCTTCTTCTTCTTCTTCCTTGTGCTATTTGCATGTTTCCACAGACGTCTAACTCCAACAATCGATATCAGAGCACGTCCCCACTTCATCTAGGGAATTTCGACACTCCTCTTGTCATAGTCTCAAAATCGCACAAAATTTGGTATGCGTACTTAGCATGATTAGGAGATCAAAACCGCTTCAGTTTTTGGTGCCGAAATCGCGATCTCAGCTCGTTTCAACCTCCAAACGCACTATTGTCGTGCTTGTGTAGGCTATTTCATCTTTTTGTACCAAAGATATATACACGTTTTGGTTTTCCAATATAAGCATCTTGAAGTCTGCCACGGGTCTAGCATAACTCGTTTGGGTAGTTCTGTTCAACTTTTTAGATACAATCATTTTTTTGCATCAAGGTATTTTAGTCAATGGCCATGGCTAAAAGTAGTGATATATTCCGTATGTTGGCTATTGTAGATAAGTTGGATGGTACCAATTATCCGTTGTGGGCTTATATGATGCATCATGTATTGGTCACAAAAGGACTATGGAATATTGTGCAAGGTGTTGAAAAACATCCTATTACACCTATGAACACAGGTATTGTAAATACAGTATTGAAGCTGATGCAGATGGTGTCAAACATGGTGATATTCCACAAATTCTTGTTCATGTTGCTGTCTCTGTTGCACCTACTGCAGAGCAAATTCGTTGGGATGGTAGAGATGTTCATGCACATGCATTGATAGCTTTGTCTGTCAAACGTGCCATTATTCCTCACATTCGCTCTTGCAGAACAGCTAAGGATGCTTGGGGATACACTTATCACATTGTATCCGGTTATGAAATGAGGCTCGTGTTGCTTACCTCTGAAAACAGTTGGAGGGTGAGCACATGAATGAAGGCGATTCTATGGACAGCTTTTTGAAAAATCAAGGATTTGAAGGAACAATTGATTTCTGTTGACGAAGTCCTTCCTGATAGTTCACTTGTGTAGACTATTCTGAATGGTCTTCCTGATTGATATCGGAGTTTTGCTTCTACTCTTCTTTTGATGATGAAAGGCAATCCAAATGCCTTAACGTTTAAAGAGTTAGTTTATGTTTTGTTGTAGGAAGATCAATCTAGGTAGAACAGGTCTATTATGTGTGTTGCAGATCAAGCTTTCCTGGCTAGTCAGAAGGCCAAAGGAAAATGGAGTTCTTCTACTAGTAGGCAGAAATCTGCTAATTTTGCACAATCGAAGAATGAAGACAAAGATGAGAAGAAGTTAGAAAAGCAAAAATTGTTTTGAAAACACTATAAAGCAAATGATCATGTCATTAAGAGCTGTCCAAAATTGGTTGCTAAAGAGGCAAGGAAGAAAGAGGCTAGAATGGTTGTTGCAGAGGCCTCTACACTGAAGACAGAGTCTGCTAAACTTATGGAGGATGAAGAATGGGTGTTTACTACTGTTTGCAGTATTGACCCATCTTCTCATGAGTAGTGCATGTCTGTAGTAGACTTAGATGTTTGGTACTTTGATATTGGGGCGACCAAACATATTGCCTTGGAGCACAATTTCTTCTCTTCACTCTGGCATTCCCATACAGGGAATACTGTTACATGCGCCAACAAGTCCTCTTATCCTGTTATGGGAGTTAGTAAGATCATTATGACCACTACTGATGGTAGTTCTTTTACATTTTCATATGCTTTATTTGTGCGAGCGATCAAGAAGAATCTGTTATCAGTTTTGATTTTAGCCAAGATTGGCTTGGTTGTGAAATTTGTTGATGATAGATGTATAGTTCATGATTTGTCAAATGACAATGTGATTATTGCTTCTGGCATTAGCTTGTGGGCTATATAAGCTCATAGATTATGAAAAATATGTGAATGACTCAGCATGTGAAGTTCATGATTCTCAGGCTATGACAGGTGCAAAGCTTTGGCATGCACTCTTTGGTCATCTGAATTTTGATAGTTTGCTACATGTGTAAATATCTAAAATGGTGTCCTCTTTGCCCAAACGTAAGGCACTTGGTAAACATGTATGTGAAGGCTGTATTTTGGGCAAAATGCAGTGTTCCTCATTCCCAAAAGATGGTTATGTTCGAGCTACACAAAAATTGAAGCTTGTTTACAATCATGATTGTGGTCCTAAGCAGACACCCTCTTTTGGAAACTATCTTTACTTCGTGATTTTCATTGATGATTATTCCAGACATGCATGGGTATATCCATTGAAAGCAAAGTTCGAAGTGTTCATGTGCTTCAAACAGTTTTTGGTTTTGGTTGAAAATCTGTCAGCATGTAAAATGGGCACCCTCCGTTCTAATCGAGGGGGGGAGTATATGTCTTCTTACTTAAATGCATTTTTGGCTGAACGTGGGATAAAACATCATGTATAGTGCCGTATACACCTCAACAAAATGGAGTTGCTGAATGGAAGAAGAAGTACTCATGGAGATGGTGAGGTGTATGGCCAAGAGCCAGGCTTTACCACATAGTTTCTGACTTGAGGCTCTGATGTATGCAGCATATGTACTTAACATGTGTCCCACTAAAGCATTGCAACCTATCACTCCATATGAGGCTTGGCATGGTCGCAAGCCATCTGATGCTCATCTGCATTTTTTGGTTCTCTGACATATGCATTAGTGCATGCACAACATCGCAAAAAATTGGATGATAAAGCAGTGAAATGTATTTTTTGTTGGGTACAGTTATGAAAGCAAAGGCTATCCTTTGTATCATCCACAGACTAAACACATTTTGGTTAGTCGTGATGTTGTTTTTGTGGAAGATGCTATTCAGCCCTTACTTTCATGTCCGAAGGAGACATATGTTAGCTCCAAAGACATGTATGATACTTTGCTTCATCTTTTTACAGGTAGACAGTCTAGTGCTGGTCCTAATGAGGCAACTTCTCAACCTTTATACATTTCATGTGATGATGCAGATCATTGCATTTTTTATGCAGATTTACATGACGCACTTGTTGATGAGAGAGCTGATATTGAACAGGCAAAAACTATGCGAAAATGGGTGGTGTAGACTTTGCGTGATAGCAAACTAGATGCACCTCTATCATATCATACTCATTTAGGCTCTCATAGTGCCTCTTTTGCATCAGATTGCTATGCTATGGCTGCATCTAGTCTCTATGATGAGAATGAGCCTATTTTGTTTGATGAAGCACAAAATTCAAAAAATTGGATGGCTGCTATGGAATCTGAATATGATGTTATAATGAAGAATGGTACCTGGTCTTTATGTGACTTGCCTCTTAGCAAGAAGGCTATTGGCACTAAGTGGGTATACAAGTTGAAGCATAAGCCTAATGGAACAGTTTACATGTATAAGGATAGGCTTGTTGCAAAGGGTTATGTGTAGGAAAGAGGCATTGATTTTGATGAGACCTTTGCACCTACATGCCAAATGACTACTGTTCGTAGCATCTATGCACTTGCAGCTCATCATGGTTGGAATGTACATCAGTTGGACACCAAAACAACATTTTTGAATGGTGACTTGCATGAAGAAGTGTTTAGCCTCATGGATTTGTCCAGAAAGGGCATGAAAACCAGGTGTGCAGGTTGAAGAAGGCATTATATGGTTTAAAGCAAGAATCACATGCTTGGTATGAAAAGATACATGCCTATCTGATTGCACATGGTTTTGTGAATAGTCCAATTGAGAGCACCTTATATGTTAAGCGTGCTAATGATGTGCTTCTGATCATTGTTGTGTATGTTGATGACATGCTGCTCACTGGTTCTCATGACAAGCATATTGCTAATTTTAAGCCTGATTTGCATGCCTCATTTGAGATGTTTGATTTGGGGCATTTGCATCATTATTTGGGCATTTAGTTTATGCAAGTTGATGGTGGAATTGCTTTGTGTCAAACGAAATATATTGACACATTATTGCAATATTTTGGCCTTGAGGAGTGTACACCTATTGCCACTCCTATGGAGACAGGTTTACGATTTAGTCTTCATGATGCTGGAGATGCATCTAATGTTGTTCTCTATCAGTAGGATGTTGGATGCTTGATTTACTTATGAATTACTAGACCAAATATTCAGCTCGTTGTCTCACATATGAGCAAGTTTATGCATTGCCCAGGTGTCAAGCATTGTTAGGCGGTTAGGTGCATATTTCACTACTTGAGTGGTACCCGACTACTTGGATTGTTTTATCGCAAGGGGGGATCAGTACTGCTAGATTTGCATGTTTTTCTTTTATAGTGATTGGCTGGTTGCTATGACATTTGTGTGTCCACTAGTGGTTGTTGCTTCATGCTTGGTAGCTCATGTATATCTTGGTTGAGCAAGAAGAAGCCTAGTGTGGCCACTTCCAGTTGTGAGGCTGAGTATAGGGAAGCTTTCATAGCGACTTTTGAGTGTGTGTGGCTCAGATGCCTTATGGCTGATTTGGCTGTTGGTTAGTCTTTTGCCACCACCATCTTCACTGACAGTCAGCGCACATTGGCAATTGCGAGGAACCTCGTGTTCCATGCTCGCACTAAGCACATTGAGGTGCATTATCATTATGTCAGGGAGAGGTTCTCTACTAGAGAGATCACACAAGAGAAGATTGCAGACCTTTTCACAAAGGCTCTACCTAGGGAGAAGTTTGAAGCTTTCCGCAAAGCTTTGGGCTTAATTCCTTTTGTGGAGTGATTTCCACATAGCTTGGCACTTCCTTATACATGAGTGCCAACTCCTTGTTCACCGCATCACTCCTAGAGGGGGATTTGTTGATATATTTAGGTCGTGATGTGTGTGAACACACTAGGAATACCGGTGCACTTTTTTCCCTCTTTAGGAGGTTTTTTTCCCTCGGCTTGTATATACGCCTATTGTGCTAACAAGTTACTTATCTTTGTACAATCTAGTGGTAATACATTTAGTATTGTGTGTTGTGCTCCAAGCTTCTTATTCTTCCTTGTGTTGTTCGCGTGCTTCCATAGACATCTAACTCCAACAATCCTTAAACACCCTGCATAATATTCCATAGTCCTTTTGCTATCATTACATGACACATCATATATGCCCATTGTGGGTAATTGTTATCATCCAACTTATCCTAAACAACCAACATATGGAATACATCATTGTTTTCAACCATGGCCATTGACTAAAATGCCCTGATGCAGAAAAATGATTGTATCTCAAAAATTTGAACATAACTTTCTTATCGTGTTCTGCTAAACCTATTGCAGACTTTGAGGCACTTGTATTAGCGAACCGAAAGCTGGATATATGTTTGGCATAAAAAGATGAAATTGCCTACACAAGCGCTACGATAGTGCATTTAGAGGTTGAAAGGAGCTCAAATAAATATTTTGACATGACACAGTGAATTTGTTTTGAACTGCTAATCACCTTGAGTATGCTCACCAAATTCCGTGTGATTATGAGAGTGTCATCGAAGGGGTGTCAACGACGCCCTAGATGAAGCAACCACCTCCTCTGATACTAATTGTTGGAGTTTGAGGTTTGCAAAAGCACATGAACAACACAAGGAAGAAGAAGAAGAAGAAGTCTGGAGAAGAACTTACAATACTGAATGTATTACCAAGTGAATGTACAAAGATAAGTAACATATTAGGGTTATAGGCGTATATACAAGCCAGAGGAAAAAAAAATCCTAAAGAAGCAAAAAAGTGCCCCAATGGTCCTAAGTGTGTTTGCACACATCACTACCAAAAGATATCAACATGTAAGATATAACATGGTGCAATGTCTTCTAATTTTTGCACCTTTGGAGCCAAATATGAAGCTTACTTTGGAGGATAGGAAACATGTAATGGATGTAAATGCATATAGACATATTTTTGGATCTTCACTCCATTGATTTGATACCTATCGTGATATCTTTCATGTTGGTGTTCTCAGTTACTTTTCCCATGAGCCTTATCAAATTCACTGGTAGATAACCCACGTATTATTGCGATACTTAGCTCTTATTTAACATCAATGTCTTTGACACACATGCGCACCAATCTTACTAGATATTCTAATTTATATTAGGTTGGAGATCCAGACCTTGTAGATGTATGTTCTCACCCCTTGCTCCGTTTTTTGTGCAAGTAAGAATAAATTGCTTTGCTCTTTCATCCATAAATATAGAGTACGAAACATTTTGTTTTTCACCTCGCAAGGCCACTTGAGTTTGAAATATATTGAGTGAAAACCATAATTTGCAAAACTCTTCTACTTGCATCTACATTAATGGTCAATCTATCATATGCATAACCAAGATTCTGGTGTTTAATTTTTAGATGAAGCACAAGGATAACTAGTGCCACTTCATTCGAGAGAACATCTCATTGCATGGGAGTTTCTCGGAGTAGTGTACCTCTTAAGGGATTTTGGTAGATATGTTCATAAAGGCTCTTTGTCGATTTCTATTTTTACTCCAATGCTTGATGGATCTTTCTTGCATTGATCCACTCAAAATGAATATAAATATTGACATTGAAGGATGCTCCATCCTACGATTCTATTGCATGTTTCCATATACTTCAATTGGCACATGAATATATCTGTATTTTGTAGAACTCTAGTTGTATTTGGGATCCCTTTCCATGTAGCTTCCTTCGTGTGTCCATTCTCCTCTCATGCGTTTTAGCCCACATATGATGTTTTATGAGGAGCCTCTTTTGGAGTCTATACAACAATCCCTATTATAGACTTCATTAGAAGCTTGATAGTTCACTCCAATCCATATGTGAATTTTTCCATTTCATGATCTACTCACTCTTTTGCAGTCAATCATCTTTAAATTGTGAATACATCTGATTTGAGTTTCAATTAAATATTTCATTTTTATCATTTATGCTTTCTTTCTAATGACCATCATAGCTTGTCTCTTATAATCACAAAGATAAAAAGGAGAGAGAGAGCATATGAAATGCTTCAATCCATGCAAGGTAAGTAGTTTAGAGAGTACAACTCCACAATTATTCTTCTCCTCATTTCGTGGAAACTCCTACTAGCCATATATGCAAGGTCAATTGTAAGTTTTGAAGAGAGGGCTACTCCCATGTTTGCGGTAGTGTAACAGTAAACCTTTGTCCTTGAACTCAAGGTGAGTTCAGACAGGGCGGTACGCTTCTGCTGACTCACCCTGAGTGAAATTCTACTTGGTTCACAGAGGGCGGCAACTCTACACTCAAAGCAAAAGCGACTTGTTAATTTATTGGCTGAATTCTCCTCGTGACCAATCAGAGTAAAATACTAACGCGATACATGTTTGTTCCTGGGGGTAAGGCCGTCCCAAAGAATGGTGGACCCAGAAGAAGCATACTTTTTCATGATCCAATGGTTTTTATCCGAGTGGCCGTCCCAAAGAATGGTGGACCCATAACAAGCAGACTTTTTCATGATCCAATGGTTTTTATCCGAGTGGCAGCACAAACTGTGCCGCCACTCTGTGTGAACCGAGTCTCAAACTCCATCATGAAACACTCGATTGACGACGAAGTTCAACAAAGAAAAAAAGAAAAAAGCATAAACCCTTGAAAAGTTTTCCTTCAAAGAATTGCGCCCCCATACGCGAGCGGACTGATATCACTTCCTCCACTAATGAACAATATGGTCGATACTTGTACAATTATTTGCTTGAAAACTTTCCCTCCGAAGGACACACTCGCCACACAATGGACATGACTTGCTGCTCTTCGTCCGCAGAGAGATTGGCCGGAGCAAGTAGGCCTGCAACAGGGGTTTTCAATGCCTGTGCTCGGTCCCCTTTTTCTCGCTCTTGTGTCTCTTTTCGACATCCCAGCTCGTCAGCAGGAAGTCCAATCCCGATCGTACGTGCAGCCGTCGCAGACAATATCACATCCGCACTTACGTCGGTAACGTTTCTCTATCGCTGTATGATGCCATTTTTGACTGTAGTTGCTTTAAATTATGTCACAATCACATGCAAGATTTTGGTTTTCTCCTCCATAATGCACATTAGTTGCTTCGATTTTCAGCACGTTTGCTAGCATTTATTTAATATAAATAGAGCAGATAATATTGGTGTTTCTACCTGGTTCCTACATCATGGATAGATATGCTTAATTGTGGTTGTTAGAGCCCGTGCCAGAACATCTGGGAGAGTTTTCCTGATTCAGATGCCGACTTGGAACTCTCTGAGCTCACTGCAATTTCTCCATTGGATGGACGCTATGCTAACCAAGTCAAAAAGCTGAGGTCAGCCGTCAGCGAGTTTGGTCTCATCCGCTATCGGGTCCTCGTTGAGGTATAGAATTATGTTAGTTCC